>SMSQ01018383.1:111575-128436 GCA_019453375.1 Ctenoplectra terminalis
ACGAAGACAAGGGGATTCGAACAAGATTTACACGGAGGTTCGGACAGATCGACTGGTGGCCAGTTGTTTGCCCAGGAAGCCTAATAATAACGGTACTCATTGTTGTATCGACAATCCCACGGCCGGGCTTGCCTATTTAGAAATAGGCGTTACACGGCCATTGTGCACCGACTTCCAGGAGAGAAGCAGAAAATATCATTGTCGGGGAAATGAACGAGACTGAGTCGCCCTTGGATGCTCTCCTCGGCGTACGATACTCTGGTTGTCGCGATCAGAAACGAGGCCGACACGTTCGTNAATAACAGATGAAATGCTACAAGTTTGAATAATCTTTCTGAGAAACCATAAACCAATCGTTCGGACAAATTTTCGTGTTAATACTGTGTCCGAAAATCCCTTCGATTTCGATAAGCAACACCAGAAGAGGATTACAAGTCCTAAAATAACACGTCGCAGAGTATTCGGAGGACAATGCTACGCTGTGGCCCGAAGGAAAAATATTTCATGAAATCCATCCGGACAAAGTTTTCACGGCAAACCGAGCGCGGTTTCCACTAGATTTTACGAACCGGTGTTTGGCAAGCAGGTAGAGACAGTCGCGTATATGCGACGCAGTCCACCGTTAACACCGACGATTTTCACCATCCGAGATCGGACACGATACCGGACGCGCGTCCAGCATAGTCATACGAGTATCCTCGTTAGCGGACATCGAAATCACCCTTTCACCTCGTCAATTCTAGAACGATGGAGAACTAGTAAAAAAAACTAGTGGAAAGGCTAGTAACTAGAATTTACCTAATCCGCTGATGAAACATAAAAGTTTCACAAAAGTTCCATAAAAGTTCCACCAGAATGGTAAAAACGATCAATTCTTAATCTCTTACAAAAATTGTAGAAAATATATAAATTTTACAAATATACCGTGACGCGGTTTTAAGTTTTTCCACAATTTTTTTATCAAAAATATCAACCGAGTCTCATCCACTTTGCATTACATATTTTTTCACACATCTTTCGTTTCGATTCTTTCAATTTCAACAAGGGTACTTCGGTCGTTGGTTGTTCCGGTGTTAAAAATCCATCATCGCGGTAATACAGTTTAGAATACCTAAACGACACGAGTTACGTTTAATACCCAACAATCTAATTACTTCTGTTCCAATGTTTACCAATCTTCTGTGCCAATATTAGCATGAAGCAATCCTACGGAACCCTAAATCAAAGGATAAACGACAGACGGTAATCCTTTGACGAAGACAAGGGGATTCGAACAAGATTTACACGGAGGTTCGGACAGATCGACTGGTGGCCAGTTGTTTGCCCAGGAAGCCTAATAATAACGGTACTCATTGTTGTATCGACAATCCCACGGCCGGGCTTGCCTATTTAGAAATAGGCGTTACACGGCCATTGTGCACCGACTTCCAGGAGAGAAGCAGAAAATATCATTGTCGGGGAAATGAACGAGACTGAGTCGCCCTTGGATGCTCTCCTCGGCGTACGATACTCTGGTTGTCGCGATCAGAAACGAGGCCGACACGTTCGTGCGGAATACAAGTCCGAACACACGTACGGGACCTGAATAGTGCACCATTTTGCCGGATATCATTCGTAACACAGGATGACTTTTATTATTAAACGATTAAATTCCACTCTCTCGATATTCGTTCACGATATTTTTTCGATTTTTCACGAATCGCACCGAGCAATAGAGTACGTGCTTTGGAATGTGACTAGTTGTTACAAAATATTAAAAATCACAGAAAAAAATGGTACTTGCTTTTAAGATACCGTGATATTCAAGAAATTAATGCAACTTCTAATATTTATGCAAAAGATATTATAATCTTAGAATATCTGTCNCAACTTATAATATTTATGCACAAGATATTATAATCTCAGAATATCTGTCTTCTAATATATTGTAACATTGTTCTTACAATGAACGTTGTCGATGAATCGAAAAGGGAACCTTGTTTTTGCAAATCTTATTACGAGATAAAGTTACGATCGAATAAACTCTTACTTGCATACTTTCAGAAGGTATTTGATTCGCAAAGGCAGATCTTAATTAAAATTTTGAGCCAAAGCGATCATTTTTAAAAGTAACCTCTGATACGGTCGTTCTTTGCCATTCTTATCTTCTTCGGGTATGAAATACCCGAGAAATTCCGTCATCGGTTCGCAATGTTATTAAGATATCAATATTCGAAACCACTTTAACGATCGTTTTACTTTTTAATGTTCGTTTCGCACCTGCATTAAATTACACCTTATGCCAAGCGAGTTTTACCAAAAGGACCTTTTCAAACACGCCATAAATTCGACTCCGACAATCCTCTCTATCCACGAGCACGTATCGAACCATTTAATTTTCCAACTCGATAAACCCGACACATAACACATCGCTGCTAATTAACAGGCCGCCATGTATAATTCATGTGCTATTTGCTAATGGGGACAGAAATACTCTCGAACGCTTTGCGACTTGAAATTTCATATGCACCGCGATTCTAGCGAAATAAAAGCTCGCTTGTATGGGCGTTTTATCGGCGCGATCGATTGACCGGAACCGTGAATCATATACACGAAAGGAACGGGTAAGCCTTTCGAGATTTCAAGCTAATCGACCATTGATTTAACACGCCGACTCTCGACTGCGTCCACCGAGATACGCGTCGTTTATGCCAGCCAAAGGCTCGCCCATAATTTTGCAATTTATTTGACTTTTTTTCTTTATCTCTTTTCACAAGACGAACATTTTTTTTTATCGATGTTTCAGTCTGGCACCGGTCTTCCTCTTCTTCTTTCTTTTTTAAAGAATAAAAATTCGAACCGAGGGAAAGACGCCTCGAGTCGCGCGAGTTCTAGCGTAAGATGGAGCTGTTAGGCGAATCGTGAAAGCGAGAGACTTCTTTTTCGGAAGTACCGGCGAGATGCGTCGGAGAGAAATTGTGAAACTTTTTGGGAATTCCACGAGACCTGTTTCATCTCTATCGTTGGCAAGTATAATACGTTTTTAACGATCAATTTTAGATTCGGTGGTCAACGAGATCAATCTCTTTTGGAGTATTCGTACGAGAGAAATGGCGGAAGACACCCTTGATACAGTGCTCTTTAAATTCTAATTGAAAGGAGATATCTTTTTTTATTTTTACGATTCTATTTTTAGGAAATAATGTGCCGCAGTTCCCACAGCATTAGAAACCCTATTCGACGCGACAAATGCGCCAGACGAGACAACGAAACGTCGAGAGTTTTCGATCGAACGGGATCGAAATTTAGCGAATTTCCCGGTTTCTCGCCCCCTTTGATGATCCTCCGGCCGATATTCCGGCCAGACGGCGGATACGTAAACCTACACGTCGAAAATAAATTTTGCCGAGTATTGCCGGTTCATTCTAAGGCGCATAGAATGATAGCTATTTCCGTTAAGGAGAAAAAAACCGGTGCCACTGTCTGTCCGTGGCTTCTAAAGATAAAGCGGCTGCAAGCGATTTAACAAGAAAATCAGCCTGCTCCTGTCTGCATCCTGCCCTATCGAATTCGGCACCCCTTCCCGACCCTTTTTCCAATCCGAAAACAAAAAATCAAACACGGAAAAATACCGAAGAGCATCCCTACAAACATTACCGTTCGGGGAGATCTTCCATTTTCTACCCCATCATTCGTCATAAGCAATACTTCGCTGTGGTACTTCGTTCTATGAACTTTTATTAATGGTAAAATATCTTCGCATTGAAGCGATCGATCTTAATTTCAAGTTTGGTGTCAATCATTGCTATAACGCGGGACTCTAAGTCTTTTTGGATAGTTTCTTGTGGACGCTTAACCCTCTGCGCTCCACTGGCGCCACTATGGCGACGTGCGTAACTTTCTTCAGAGGTTTAGTTCCAAATTCTAATTCTTTTCTTTCTCTTTTTCGTTATTTCAAAGCAAAACAAAACTAGTAAATTCATTGTAAGAAAATATGTATATCTTGCTTATTAAAATACTGTAATATTCTAATAATGCCATTCGTGTACCTTTCAGTGGTCCCCAATGACTATAATATCAATGTAACCACTTTAAAATAAACTCCCATATAACAATAATAAAAATAAGATTAGTCGAATAAATGAAAAAATCGTAGAAATTTATAATTCTTTTTTCCTTTCCAAAGCAACGCTTTAAGTTTTCGCAATAGTCCTTCGAGACTTAAAAAAAGGTTAAGAGTACGAGGAGTTAAATAAGTATAATTCGCGTGGTTGGCGATGTGTTAAAATATCTAAAAAAAAAAAAAAAACTACCAATAGAGAATAAAAGAAAAGAACGAAACGAAACAACAATTTTCCATTCGAAATCTATCGATGGCTAGAAAACAGTAGACGCGGATGTTGACTCATTGCCACTCTCACTTTTGCCGCGATTTGCATCGAATCTCTTCCACATATTTGCACGCTCGATACGGATGCGACCGCCTATTATTCGAAATTTTCCTCTCTTTCCCAACCCCGTTCTCTTTTACTGAATCAGACCCGACGATAGGTAAATTCTCGAGTGAGTTTCTCGAAGCCTACACACACCGGGCCTCAGACACGCTTCTATTTATATTTTGATGTATTTGCGCGCCCGATTTTTGCGTAGAGGTTATTCCATTCATTCGTCGATGAATTAATGTACAACAGACAGGGAGAGGGGGCGGCTTGTCGTTCTCCGATTGAATAATATTTCTCTGTCCGATCGAATCGATACCGAATCGTTCGGATCGGCAATTCGAGGAAGATTTTGTTTTAATTGCGATTAAAATGTGTTCGTTCACGATCGAGAAATAAGTCGATGATGATTTATAATCGGAACGTTTGATATCAGATAAACGGAATTATTGACACGAGACGCTTCGATCGTTACGAAGAATGATAAGTCGTGTTGAGAAAATATAACGACGATTAGTAGAACGATTCCGAGGATTCGGGTTAAGTTTATTCGCGAAAAGAATTTTCACGTTTAACACTGAAACTACCGACGATTAAAGCGGACTTATTTGTGCCAAAGAAATCAAGACGATAGGTTTTTGTAAAAATACCTATAATAAGGGTAACGATTTTTGATGCACGTTTAAAAAAAAAAATTACGGAAAATCATTAAGAATTCACGTTCGCAAATTTATAAAATTACCAGCCAGTCGTCTTGACTGGTTCGGTAGCTCTGGTGTTAAATTGGACGGAGAGGCAAATGTATCGAATAGTTGGTGAAATAGGTGGGCTTATCGGTGTTACTGTGTACTACTTTGTGCTATCTAACATTACATCGTACGACAAACTGCTTGAATGACTCTGAAACCTCGAAAGTATTTCCATTCCGCGACTTTAAAAGCCACGGAAGATTTATGCGTTCCCCTTTAGAAACTAATTTCGCGACAGTCTAGAAATAGATTCCGTTCGAATGTTAAACTAACCGATCTGAAATAATTTCTCGTATAAAGAGTAACCAGAGGAGAACTTGGAAAAATTATACGCGAAAGAAGAGAAAAAAAGAAAAGAAATATTAATCTCAACGTTTAGAAGAGGTAAATTTAGAAAGAGAATCAGTCGATTCGCTCGTCGGACAAGAGTCGGTTTCGCGGTGCCGGTCGTTGCGAAAGCGGCGACAATAGCGATCATTTGGCCGCTAATTAACACCACTGTGAGAAGAATCGGTGTTGCTGTGTCGCTACGGCGTGCCAAGAGGACACCGATTCTCGCTACGCGGCCACAGATTGCCGTAATCCAAATAATTACCATCACCGTTCTCTCTTTCCGCGATAAAATTAATTTTCCTTTTTCTTTTTCTTTTTCTTTTTCGCGAACTACCACGCCACCGTTCAGTTCCTACGACTCGTCCGATTCAAAGTTCAATTCAACGATCAAATTGTACGTAGAATCCATTCCGCGATTAACGGGTTACAACAGGTTCGATGACGAACCGCGATAAATAAACGAGCGAATTTATGGGTTTTCACGCGTGTAAAGCTCGACCGATCCCTTCTGACGAATAATTCGGGAAATCGATATAAATAATGGATCGATCGGATAACCGAGAATCAGAAAATGCTTTCTTCCTGTTTACCACGAATCGAGTCGCTGATAAGGTTAACCCTTTGTGCTCGCTAAATATTTCAATATTTCCATCTATCGATTCGATCGTTAAAACGTAGAATTTAATACGAACAGTTTACGATCACATTTTTTCCTGCCAATTTATCAAATTATACAGCTTACAGTTTTTATTTTTCCCGATGTGGATAACCTTTAAAATAATTACCTGGATAAATTAGAATTTCCCTTTCGAGCTGTCGGAACGAGTATCGATGGCAACAGAATTGGCATTTCGAGTGCAAAAAGTTAATAAAATGCCAGAAGTATCATCGTTGATACGACCGCACGTGAGATGCATCGATTCAACGAGAATAACCTATCCTATCAATTTTTTCGTCACTCGCCGCGACCGTGGTGCGTATCAAAGAAGGCGCCCTAAAATGAGGTTAAACGACGTGAAAGAAAAAAAAAGAAATGAAAATTCGTAGCCAAGAAGAAGAAGAAAAGAAAAAAATACGAGAAACAGGATGGAAAGGAAGACACGTATTAAACCGATGACAACGATCGGCGACAGGGATTAGAAGAGAAGGGGGTAGGGGCAAGAGGCGGGGAAGGTTAATTTTACGCGACGCTATGGAAATCCGAGTCGATACGTCAAATCCTCTCTGCACGAGATACACGCGAACTCGTATAATACCGCGGCTACACGAGGCCGTCTCTCGTTTTTGTTCCTCTTATTCTGTCTACGTCGTCCGCTGTACGCTTCCATTTAACAGCTAGCAGTAGCGGTGCACTGACTCGAAAGTCTGGGAATCGAAACCGCACGGATTCCCCGGCGGCGGCCACGGGCCGCCGACGCGGCTAGACGAGGACCGAGAAAATAGCGAAATTTTATCGGGCCAAAGTGTCTCGAGACCAAGGTGTCCGAGAGCGGGTCCGAGCCACGGGCACGCGTCGTCGATGATGGAAAAAAAGACACAGGCGTGCACGCACGGAGGGAAGAAGAAAAAAAAAAAAAAAAAAAAAAAAAAAAAAAAAGTCAAAATTTCTGCTCAGACCGTTCCCGTGCGAGTCGATAAAACCGGAACATTTTCAAGATAGTTCGATCCGTCGAAACTTCCCCAACGACGAATTATACTTTACACCGTCACCGTACGAACGAGCGAATTCTTATTGGCAATTCTCGTTGGGAATTCTTATCGGCGATTCTTATTGGCGAATACCGTTCGGTACAGGCAACGATACCACGACGAACGATCGTCGTTTAATTTTCCTCGTTCGCGATTACTCTCGCGCGTGGCAGCCTGGCTTTTTTTTCCCCGAAACGAGAAATAATGGACAACGCGACCGTGAAACGTCGAAGACGTTTCGTCCAACGGATAAGAGATGGATTGCATGCTAACCTGAAAGTCTAGCGAGGAATCGAAGCATGCCAGCGGCGGAAGACAGGCAATGAGCCGCGGTTCCAGCGACCAGAATTCCACCGGCGATCGGCATTTGTGTTTTCCTCCTCTTTCCCCAATTGTCCTGCGTATGTGTGCGCGCGTGCGTGTGTCCCTGCGTGTAGTCGGTCTGGCCTCTCGTGTCTGCGTTCCTCTTCGCGGTGTGCCAGAGAAAGAGAGGTGGGGGAACGAAACGAGCGAGAGACAAGGACGGAGTATGGCCGGGGGTGACGCGAGTCCTAGCCTAACCTAACCTCTCTTCCTCCTTTGGTGTAAAGGGACACACAGGCACGCACCGGATGAAACGCAAGATCCTCTTCGGACGGTGCAAGCACGGGACAACCGGTCGCGCACTGTTTTTCAGTCCACGGCACACACTGTTCCCATGGCCGTGATATTTCCTCGGATCTTTGACACTCCCGATTCGCTTGGACAGCCGGTTTCGTTTACGTGTCGTACCGTGCGCGCGTGCCGTGCCGTGTCGCGCCAGTGAAAACTCTGCCAGCGCACAGACAGGAATGGTATAGAGTATAGACCGAGACAGACGTACGGTCGACGGGATAGATAAATTGGCCTTCAGGGAGAGAGAGGGAGAAAGAAACAGTCGATTAGGGGGGGAGGGAGGGGAGAAGCGCGTACGACGGCGTAAAGTCCGACCACGGCCTCTACGGGATACAAGAGAGACAGAGAGAGAGAGAGAGATACGGATTTTCTCTCTATCTTCTCTCCGAGTACTCTCCGTACACTGTGACACGATGTTGTCACGATTCACGCACTCATTCGTTTCTCGACGTTCGAGCAGTAGGACGCGTACATAGAACGGCGCGCACTTTAGGAACTTGTACGATGCAAAGGTTCGATGAAAGCTTGCTGGTAACGAACTCGTAGCGAGCTCCCGGCCAAACACGAACGTGCGTATATATATGGTGTGTATACAACGAATACACGCGACACACCGCGGATCATACGCTTCGAAACACTCGGTTAACTCTGCCGCGAGTCACCAAACTCTCTCCTTCTCCCATCGACTATTTTACAACGATTATAACCAACAACGCGTGCGAGCGTTATCGTAGCAACGTACGATCCGTCTGTACGATTATTGTCCTTTCGATACTCGTGCCGTTACTCGTTCCTGCGCCTCTTAAATATGTCATCGTGACCGCGGTGAGAATCGCGGCTGGTTGTTCGCGGTGCTCGTGGGCCCTGACGGGCCCTCGCGGTTCTATTGACAGCGACACTGCACTGTCAGACACAGACTACGATGGAACAGCCGAGCGACGACTGACTCCTCCGCTCGCGAGCCACCAGCAACGTTGCCACATCGCTCCCGAGTCTCGATCGGGTAAGTCTTCGGCCACCGACGGACAGGTACGACGATCACTGCGTTCTTGGTGCTGGCGCGCGACCGACTGTTCCATTCGATTTGTTCTCTTCTCTTCTCTCTGTCTTCCGATCCTCCTCGACGCACCGTGGCTGCTCCCCTTGTCACCTATCCTGTCTCGTCTCGTTTCGTCTTATCCCGTTTCTCTTCCGTCCTGTCCTGTCTCCTCGACTTTCTTCCCTCCCGTGCCTCGATACGCGTTTAGCCGAGCCAAAGTCGAAGACGTTTTCCTCTCTGCCACGGCTTGTCACCGTTTCTCAAAAGTCAAAAACCTCTCTCTGGCAGGCTTCGATCTCGGTATCGAGCGTTCTCTCGAGCCCGGTGCGTGTCGCGACGGCAAGGGTCACGCTCGCCAACTGATCGCTGTTGTCGCTACTATCGACCGCAAATTCGGTCGGTGTGCATCGATATCCACGGAACACCGAGATCCGAACGAGCACACAGCAGCGAGCTAACTGGCCACATCTGCTGCCGATTTACTGGCAGCTCTGTTAACTACGGTGCGCGGCCGGCCAGTCTGCCTCTGCCAGCCAGTATGCTCCCTCGCTTTCTTACTCTTGCCTACCAGCAGCCTGCCAGCCTTCTCGAATCGGCCGAGCCTACCTCTCTCGTGTATTCTCTTTGCCTCTTTGCCTCCCTCCCCTGCCACGTCGCTTTCCTTCTCCTTTCCTCTTGCCCTTCCCTCTGCTCGCCTCATTCACTCGCTCGCTCGCTTTCTCCATCCTTCTCCAACGGAGACTCTCGCTCCCACCTATCACCTTCCTATCCCTCTCTTCGTTCGATCGTTCGCTTCTCGCTCTCCGTCGAATGAATGGTTTTAGTTCGGGAGGGCGGCCGTGCCGGAAACAACCGATTGCATCCGGAAATCACCGAGCCACTACTTCCCGCATTAGAGCGCTTCTTGAATAAAATTCCATTCTTTCTTCCTTTCTTCCTTTCTTCCTTTACAACCCGATATATCTCGCCGGCTTTACTTTCTTCCCGATTCGTCAACGCGACGATTCACAGGGGAGAAAAGTTTTATGGAATAATTCGATTATCGACCGTCTTGGTTCGGGTAAAATTGTCCACGATTCCACCACCACTCCGCTCGTTCTCCGTGCAGGGTGTAATCCGTTGTATGTACTGGCTCGCGTTCCACGAACCTTTTCGTGTAACTTTTCGTGCGTGAAATTGTAATACGTTTTGACGCGTGCATTTCGTTTCTAGCGCACACGCTTCTGCGCGTGTTTTCTCTCGTTCTTTCCTCTCCTTTTTTTTTTCTCTTTTTCTTTTCTTTTTCTTTTCTTTTCTTTTCTTTTCTTTTCTTTTCTTTTCCTTTCCTTTCCTTGCTTCGTTCGATCGACGTCGTTTCTCTCCACGGAGTGGTGTCCCGTAACGGTAGTTAAATCGTGTATCAGTCGCTCGTATGAACGCATTTGCATCGTTGCACTATTTATGCAAATAATCTTTCCTATTACGATCGAGCCACCTCTGGTCCACGTACCTTGGCTTACCTTGTCCCGATTCTTTCATAATCCCTTTACCGATTGCTCTTTTTATTTTATCAACTGTGTTACCGTATCATTTTTACAGGGCGACGATTGTTAAATACGATCCGTGTAAATATTGTATTGTGAAATGGTGCCGGTGTATTTGTCCGCACGGAAATTTCGTGGTTCTCGAGCACGCGTGCAGGAGCACGAAAAATCGTGCTCGAGAAATGAACGGATCGCATGTTCCATATTCTGTGAAACCGAAGCAGTATTTTAGGCCGAAAATTGGCGCCGATTAAAAGAACTGCAGCGTCTGGTGAACTAAATTATGCAAGAAAAATATACCGAAACTCTTCGAAGAGATACGTTGATCGTGGAATTGCCGCTGCATCGACTCAAGTTTTCAGCGTATTTTTCAAACATTTTTTTACGTTTCGCTCGAGCATGGAACGTTGAAAGCAGACACAATTTGTGGATACAGTTATGACGATTCAAATTAAACATCTCGATCTAAGTTCTTTCCTGTTCGCTCGTCCAACCTTCTGTGGAATTCTTTCATACTATTAACGTACGCTTTAAAAACTGCAAACAAGAAAAAGAAATTAAAATAGAAAGAATAATTTGAAAATAGTGTAACTAACTTTTTATGTTCGACGATAAAATGCATTTATTCACGTGAAATTATTCGTACGACGATGTCGCTTTCTATTTTACCGACTCTTTTTATCAAATTCCTCCGGTCGTATTAATTCTAATTCGCGTAAAAGATAAAAATCTTAAATCGTGTTATGCAAGCCGACGCACGACGCGATGGGATGCGCCGATTCACAAAGTCCGATGAAACACATGGAACTGTAATCGGAATTCTTTTATCGCACACGTTCCGTGCACACGGGGAGACATCTAACGGTGATGTGTGAACGTTGCGCGGTAAGAAGGTTCGATCGTTAAATACAACGTGGCGCTTTCCTCTTTCTTCGATCCTTCCCAAATTTTAAGAACCTAAATAGAGTAACAAAGAATTTTACATGTTTTTAACGAAGTATATCTGAATCTAATTACCGAGAAATGTTCTCAATATATTTTGGAACATTTTCAGCTATTCCGTTGAATTTTATTAAGCAAGAAAAACGATGACTTCTTTCGCCAACCTAAAACTCGACGCTTTTCTCTCCCAACTTCTAAGATGATTTTACCATTTTTTTTTTTACAAAAATTTAAAGAACGAATCGTCATAAATTTTGCGTTCGTCTTACAGTTTTTTAAATAGATTTTTACAATATTATCAGACAATAGGTTGAAACCACGAGGTTTCGAAGACGAAGAAAGGAAAACGGTGAGAAACAATAGGTAGCGGAGGCAGGTTCCTCGAGATTGCGCTCGCATAAAGGACATCTGAAATATATTTCAAAATAGTGCGAGACTATTGAAGCATTTCGCCTCGGGGAGGGAACATCTGCGGCGCAATCTCGATCCTTGCGTCATTATCCTTTGTGACCGCGCATCATCGATTCACAGGTTTCCTCAACCATGGAAATTAATCAACCTTAGACCATGATCAGGATTGATAATGGGAAAACGTGATGTCTGCCGTGGCCGTTCGTTGTGCCAAGATTCATCGATCGAGAAACTCGATTCTATCATCTGCTCCGTTTTTTTTTTTTCTTTTCTTCTTTTCTTTCATCGTCGTCTTCTTCTTCTTTTTATCTCTCGATCGCGATTCAATCGAAGAATTGTTCGATGAACCGATTTGTCTGGACGCGGTTAAAGGGAACTTTATCGTTCAGCGGTCGTGAAAATAGCGAGACGGGAACGTTGCCGATCGAATTTCGCGAGTCCAGCTGCCGAGGAACGGGGCAGCGTGAACGCGATACGATCAATTATCGATTAGAAGATTGGAGTTTACAGCGATTACAGGCTTTTCCTCGGTAACTGTTATTCGTCGAAGCAAACGTTACATGCACGGTGAATCAATAATGTGCGTATCGATCATTTGTTATCACGGAAAAGCTAAAAGAGCTGATGAGGAAAACAGATATATTACATCTTCGTATACTTCTGTGTTTAACTGATTATACAGTTTATACAACGATATAAGCTTATTTAATTTATCCTTCCTTCGATTACAATACGGATAAAAATTCAAACCCATTTGGCGATCTCAAGACATCATTTCTTGGCAAAACTTCGTTCCAACCTCGGTCAAACATTCTCCACGGAAGCAACATCGCCCAACAACATTCTACACGAAACTTATTCGCCAATCGTAAAAATCGACCGCTTACGTCCAAGTTGGTAATTCTTGGCAGCCGTCAGCTTGAGCGATAAATCGATGGCCAAGGTGGAAGAAACGCGTCAGGATGTGACATCGTGCCTCCACGTAACCAA
Source organism: Ctenoplectra terminalis (assembly GCA_019453375.1). Taxonomy (NCBI): domain Eukaryota; kingdom Metazoa; phylum Arthropoda; class Insecta; order Hymenoptera; family Apidae; genus Ctenoplectra; species Ctenoplectra terminalis. The sequence continues at coordinate 124,324 of SMSQ01018383.1, forward strand.
GGTGCATTCACGGGGAACAAGGATCACTGTTCGATAGGTGTCGGTGTAATATTCATAAGCGGGCGTCGTAGACATTAAGCGCAGGCGTCGTCAACGTCGTCGACGTCGTTGACGGTGTTCTCCGGTTTGTTCGTCCGTTTGCGCGAAAGACAACTGTTGTTCGTCCATCCGGCACCGAGTCGGTTCTTCTGAACCATGTCTAAGACCATAGTGGCGGTAAGCGTGTTGCTTCTTGCGTCGTTCTTTGGATCTTCCCATTGTCAAACACCTATGAACATGCGTAAGTTTTTTCTACGGTGATTTAAAAAAATGTTTCTCCACTTTTTCTCGAGGAATCAGGGTCTGAGTGACGCGCGACCTCCGTAGGATTAGTGCCGAGTAACATTTATCGAAGAACAATGTATTACTTTTTGCGGAGATGTTTAAAAAGAAGTTTTTAAATTTATAGTAAATGATTTGAAATTTTTTTCTAAGATTCTTTACTGTAATTATTATTTCTTTAGCTCTACTGTATCGTAATCTTCTCGATACGGATAATAATTGCTGTTAAATATTCTCACACGTGTACTAATAAAATGATGAAATGTTAGCGAAAATTAAATGCATCGATTGCATCGGTTAAACATTGATTGGATCGCATGAAACTTTGATTCGTTCTCAATACACCGGTAAGAAAACTTGTCGTACTGTTGCTGAATTATTCACGCGGTAAACGTCTGACTGAAACCTTCCGCATCTCCTGAGCCGATACAAACGTTTGGTCCCCTGAGCCTTGACATAGAAAGAAGTTTTAACGAAGGTATCGACAACGATCGAGGGAAAACGAAATAGGAAACGATGCAGATATCATCGCACGATCGTTGCTGCAGATAGCACAGTAATATTGCAGTTTACTCTATTTTACGAAGAAACCCAGAAAAATATTCTATCAGTCCTCTGCAATTTCTTTTGCTCCACGAATTAACGCGGTTTAAACGATTGCAATTTAGATAATTGTTTCACGATTAGATCCGATCCTATAACTTAACCACACTGAGCAATATAATAATCAATGATAATAACCAAGGATCGCATGAGTAAAGAGGTCGCGTGTTCAAATAACGCGACGGAATGTGTGTAAATAAAATATTAAAAATATCTTTTTACGAAACTTGATCCGGTTAAAGAATGATGGATGTTGCAAGTTTTCGAAAGGTCATTTTATTAATTTTTGCAAGTAATGAGGAAACCTGTCCGCAAACCATCCCTCTTCAAATTTATGACAGTGCTCAAAGTTGAAGTATGGTTGAGCATCGTAGGAGCTTTAACGTTAACTGGTATCATGATCTGGATACTCGACAAGTATTCTCCCTACAGCGCGAGAAACAATAAGCGACTGTATCCATACCCTTGTCGGTAAGAATTGCACAATTTCTCCGACCATAACTTTCGAGTCTCGTTAAAATTGATTTAGATCGTGACTGCTGTAAATCACTCTTAAAGACCCTTATATCTTATCTCTGATACGATTCGTGGACCCGGAGCAATTGCTTTGTTAATAACGATCGACAGGTAGAATTTACTGTCCTCTGTTTAGGGAATTCACGTTGAAGGAAAGTTTCTGGTTCGCTCTGACGTCTTTCACACCCCAGGGTGGCGGTGAGGCTCCCAAAGCACTATCAAGCAGAACATTGGTTGCTGCTTATTGGTTGTTCGTTGTTCTGATGCTCGCCACCTTCACCGCTAATTTGGCTGCTTTTCTTACCGTGGAGAGAATGCAGGTTCGTCAACTTTCTTTTATAAATATATTCGTGAGTTCAAGTTAGATCGTTGAAAGTTTAAAATTGTGTCCTGTCGCAGTCCCCTGTGCAATCTCTGGAGCAACTGGCGAGACAGTCGAGAATTAATTACACTGTGCTGAATAATTCCAGCGTGCATCAGTATTTTATAAATATGAAGAATGCAGAGGATAAGTTATACACGTGAGTCAAAACCTGAACGGTTAGAACCAATTTTTAATCGTGCTTCTACATTTTATCCAAGATCTTGGTGCAGGAACCGGGTAAGTTCATAATTTAAAATTTCTAGGAAATTGAATAAAACAATCTGTGATGTATAGAAATATGCAAAACTTCAAAACAATTTTGTTGAAAAGTGGACTTACCCAGTTTTCTCATCGAGGTCTTCGATTATTTTCAACTACTCGAACCATTAAACTGTTCTTCAAAAATTATGCTCTCCATCTCTTCAGCAACCTGTCTCTTCTCGACTAATTTTTCTCAACTTCGTTTTTCTTTGCCAGTGTATGGAAAGAAATCACACTGAACAGTACGAGCGACCAAGTGGAGTATCGAGTTTGGGACTATCCGATAAAGGAACAGTACGGCCACATACTGCAAGCGATCACACAGGTCGGACCGGTGAAAAGTTCCGAGGAGGGCTTTCGAAAGGTAATTGATGGCGATCATTGGGTCGTGTCAATAAAATCGCTGACGACAGGCGTCGCTTTTTGCACCGTTTCAGGTGATAGAAAGCGAGAACGCAGAATTCGCTTTCATCCACGACTCGTCGGAGATCAAGTATGAGGTAACGAGGAATTGCAATCTAACAGAGGTTGGAGAAGTGTTTGCCGAGCAGCCTTACGCAATTGCTGTCCAGCAGGGAAGCCATCTGCAGGAAGAAATTAGCAGAAGGTGTGTACGCGGATTTGTAACGACGATGAGTTTTGTTCATTCACTTATATCGATCGATTTGTCACAGGATCCTAGATTTGCAGAAAGATAGGTACTTCGAAACCTTGGCGTCTAAATATTGGAACCAATCGCTGAAAGCACAGTGTCTAAATTCTGATGACAACGAAGGAATAACGCTTGAGAGTTTAGGTAAGTTTTCAGGGATGAAACATTCTTTTTAACTTTAGTACATATACTAAATCATACGTGTATTGGTTTTAACATAAAACATTTTTTTGGCGTCGAAAAGAATCGTTGAATATTCATATCTTGAATTTACATCTTTTATAATATGAATAATTCTTTTAAAGACGAAATTAATATTTGGAGAGTAACGTATTGATAAAATTTGAGTTCCTAAAAATATTCCTAATAAAGAACCGAAATTTCAAAAAAATTTATTTTTGCATCTCTACAGTGGCCAAACCCGTTGATAGCCGATTTTTGAATAATTAAAATTCTGTACAAAATACCAGATAAATCATGAATATTAATGGATAAATCCGAAACGAGGAAACTGAATATTTTATATTAAAATCTGAAAGGTTTGAAAAATAATATTGAAAAATAATTCTGTACATTTTCAGGCGGAGTATTTATCGCAACCCTCTTCGGACTGGCTCTAGCGATGATCACCCTGGCAGGAGAGGTGCTCTACTATCGGAAACGCACCACGCAGAAGGACAAACGAAAAGACAAAAAAAAAGTGAAGAGCATCGACAACGACAAAATAATGATGCAAAAGATGGCTTCTAAATTGCAAATGAAACCTGCCCCGACAAACGCGTTCTTCGAGAAAACGATGAAACCTCCACGAGTGTCTCATATCTCTGTATATCCCCGTAATTTCCCCTTTAAGGAATGAAAAACCGATGAACCTTCGCGACCATGACAAATAAATGACACGAGCAATAATAGAATTCGTACAAATGATCGAACACCATGAAAATAAACTTTAATTCGATAATAGTTTTAATATAACAAAAAAGGAGAGCAGTGTAACGAGAGTGAAAATAAAGTTTCTAGCCGCCGTTTACAATAGCCAGATGTTTTTCACCGTTTCGCAATGTTTGTCGATTTTTCACGCCTCTCGCGAGATCCGGAAACAATCGTAAATCGATCGATCGTAGTAGACGATATCTGGTTCTTTAGAACAACGTATCGGTAAAACATATTTCACCTTCGTTACAATTAACTCTATGTGTATTAGCCACCCGTAGCTATTCGTTGAATAAAGGTTGAAGAATATTTTTTACATTGTCATGAAATGTTTAATCTGAATCTTCCTTTAAGGTCATGCATGAGATGCGTCGATTAGAAGGAAAAGAATCGGCGGTTTCTCGACCGAGCAAAAATGTTCGAATAGAATATGTTTTTTTTTTTTTTTTTTAATGAAGCCTCC
>SMSQ01018385.1:0-27396 GCA_019453375.1 Ctenoplectra terminalis
AAAAAAAAAACTAGTAAACAGAAAGAGAGAGAGAGAGAAAAAGAAACAGTCCAACGATCGGTGAGAAAACTTCTTTTGCTCTCCCGCCGCCGACTTGTAGTTTGACCGATCAAGTTAAACCTTCTAATACGTTAATCGCTTCAGTCTGCCGCGATTGCAGATAGAGTTTCATCACCGAGAGGTATTGCTTATGGCACGAGGCCTTAAATGGTCCTTCGCTACAAGCGATTTGATACTCGAGGCTATTTAGTCGCGCCGGTGTACGTTTTCTTCAGTTTTCCTGCATCCTTGCCACGCGAGCCTTAGTTTCTCCCATACTCCATTTTTAGTCCGTTCCCGCCACGCTTTTATAGCGATACCGCTTTCGACACACAAAATGTCGGCTCGAGTCTGTCCGAAAAATCGCCGATACCTGGACTGGTGACGCCCTAAGCTACAAATCCTAACCTCAATAGCTTTTCCTTCGCTTGGACTGTGGAACTCACTTCATAGGTTATTTCTGGTCGATAAGTTTTATGTATTTACTCCAGGAAACAAATTATTGTGAAATTTTACATGGAAATTTGGAATACATCGTCATATGATTCTTTTTTTTTTTTTACGTTAGAATTCATGGCAATTGAAGGATGCTTTTTTATACAACGGAGAGACAAACCTTTATCTATATTTAAAATAAAAAATCGGAGAATTTTAGACAATGTACCACGGTGTATTTATGAAGTTTCGATAAGAAATTACGAATTGTTGCTCACTCTGATAGTTGCGAACGTTAATTAATATTTCAGTTAGAGAAGTTTGAAGGAATTTTGCTTGTTCGCTTAAACCTTTCACTACGTGTCAAACTTTTTGTACACAGTTTGATACAGTTTTTGTTAGTGTAAAATAAAAATTATTCGATGTAGAAAACGTTTATGTATATCTTTAGCGAATGATTATTTAATTTTTAAGAATGTAACTATACGTCTTTCGTACCGAAAGGTTTAAGTCTAGAATGATACTTATATCCATACGAAAATATTCGTTTCTTTTTCTTATTTATTATGAGCTATAAAGTAACGAAGCAACACGGTTGTAATTGTATTAATTTAAAAATATAGAATTTAATATCGAATAATTTTATATATTATTTCAAGGTTACTAAGATTTGAGGATGTGAAATAATTATTAAGTGGAAAAGTTAGAGTGAGAATTCAACAAGGGTTGCGTTTCAGGGTTAATTTATTCCGCGAGTTAAATTATTTGGAAAGTCCATCTGATTATTCAGAATTGTTCTGTTAATCGAACTATTTAATATAATTTCTTATTTATTCGTTTAATAAGAATCTTCGAGAATCGTTAAATCGGATCGTCAACGACTATTATTGAAGCATTGTTAATTGTCGATACGAGGCACGAAAATCGGCGGAAAAACGCGCACATCGCGAGTTCTGCGTTAATTATGCATTCAGAAATCCTCCTTTGTCATATCTAGTCGAGAGAAAAGAAACGATCGGTCGTGGTTGCGTAAGCAGCGTCACATGTTCGACGTCTTATCGTCCGTATGCAACGGTTGCGAGGTAATGTCGCGACAATTACTTGGAAATGCTCTGTCGAGAGTTGTTCGCGCGATTTACCAGAACCGAATTTTCTCTGTCGAGAAAAAATTAATTTATTATTCATTTTATGTTGTCTACATGATAAAAAAAAGTTTCAAAATATTTAATTTTAATTCTTTCCACTTCAAACATGGCTTTGAAGCACCTCGTTAATTTTCTAATGGTATCTAACATTATTTCTTACTTTTCTTAATCGTTATTTTTGGCGTTAATTTTCTAATGGTATCTAACATTATTTCTTATTTTTCACGTTAAATTTCTAATGGTATCTAACATTATTTCTTATTTTTCACGTTAATTTTCTAATGGTATCTAACATTATTTATTACTTTTCACGTTAATTTTCTAATGGTATCTAACATTATTTCTTATTTTCTTTAATTTAGTAAACATTGTATCATCGATTTTATATAAAAATTTCTAATAAATAAAGCTTATATTAAAATAGTTTTATTATTAACAGACTGCGAGTTTGTACACATTTATAAGAAATTTAAAGATGCAGAATTGCATAGAATGCACGTAACGTGAAAAAATATGTAAATTGTACAATTTTTTACAACACCTAGCAGGTGAAATCATTTTTTACCCAAGTTCTATTTTTCTCACAATATTTTTAAAAATACGAATTTGCATAAAAATCCGGTCTAATTATTAGATATACGATGTGATAAACTTAAGTGCAAAAGGTCCAAATTTTTTATATTAGTATTTTTAAACGAAATAAATTCCTTTTTTTTTTCAAACGTACAAATAATTAACACGAACTAATTAATTACTCTGCCATCGGATAAAAACGTTGATAAATAAATTGTAAAAATCTTTTAAATCGTGTAAAAAAAAGTTTCCGAGCAACGCTACCGCCAACGCTTAACTCGCTTGATTAGGCGAACGAATCTGTCGTTTCAGGTGGATGCATGCGTGGAACCGTTGTTTTCTCGGAGAGAATGAAAGTCGCTGGACTCGCTGAAAACATTTCGTGACTGTCGACCGGCGAGGAAACAATAATAATTGCGATAGCGAACGATCTTTGTTCGGGTTCGTAGGAGATATTCAATTATCTTCGCGGTTCAATCAACTGTGTCAACTGGGTACTGGACACTATTTTCTACGACAGTAAATAACGTCGTTGACGATTAGTGGACGCAGGCTTGAAACAGTCGACGTTTCATCTACTGCGTTTACAAGCTTTTTAACTTTTAACCCATTCGCTGCCAAGCCTAAATTGTATGAAGTCATTCCCATTGCCAGTTGATTTTTGCTTAATTTAAATTTGTAAAAGATCGTTCTCCTTAAATACGAAATAAAGTATAATTTTTGTAAAAAATTTTATTTCTAGTATTTTTTCAAGTTTCTTACATTTCTATATTTATGTTTGCGGCCAAAGACGAGTATACCCGTCCTTGGCAGCGAATGGGATAATTTTCCAACACAATTCACTAAAATAATTTTCTTCACACCGAACTGTTATTTTCCAATAAAATATCTACCGGTAGAAAAATTAATTAATACAGCGCTCCTTTCAATTTTATCTTGTAGCTTAATTTTTCTTAGAATTAGAAAGATTTAGAAAAAAAAAAAAAAAAAATGAAAGCACGATGGAATCGAAGAATTCTTGAAGACCCAAGATAAATCATAATTATTCTTTGAAGTATAATTCATGCAATTAATATTCTAGGTAAACACAGCTCGTTTTAACACTAGATTTACGGAACTCGTCAATTTGACGTAGCTCTAATTTCGTGTTTAAGTTTAACAAGTGTGCGAGCGGAAATTATAAGCTGAAAATAAAATTTATATAGGAAAAATATGGTAAATAAATCTCTACGAATAAAAATTGATGGATTTAAAGTAAAGTGAATTAATTATATTACAAAATATCTGTATTTTAATGAACCCATCAAAATGATCCAATCAAGGTCCGTAAATCTAGTGTTAATAGAGACGGTATGTTAATTGAATTTTTTTTTTTCGATCGATAAGGTCGAAATATTAATAATTGAACGATTAGGTCGAAACAGAGTCGTGAGAAGAAACGTTTGATTTACTTCAACCAGATTTATCTTAATCAGGTTGAAAATATTTAACTTGAGTTGATGCTTGACTAGCTTCAACGATTTCGTTGTTAATTCGAGTGTATCTGAACAACGTTCGTAAAGATAACATTAAACAAGCTCGCGGTGTCTCAGAAATATCGGTCAAGGTAACGAGGATATGACGTGGAATGAGGTTACCCCACGAAATCGCAAACTTTTCAATAAGAAACCTCAAGGGCTTCCGATAGCTGCATAAAATGTAAAACGTGTGGTTTATATCTAAATTCGAACCGTTTATAAATATTTATCGTTCTAAATATATATATAAATAAATACATGGATAACATACGCAAAATATTATTGTATATCAATATTTCAATATTTTCCGACTTAAATAGATCTTAACCCTATATAGCTTGAATTTTGTCTGTTTATTAGAGAAAAAACTACGATTGATTACAGTTCTTCACTCTTATTTGAAGATTTTTCAATTAATAATTGCTATGGAAGGATCGTAGGATCGATACAGTAATACAGTAATCAAATTTAATAGCACAGTGATAACTGAATAAAATTAATTTTTTAAAATATAGTGTGGGATTAGAAACAAAACATTGAGTTTATTAAAAAAAAAAGTAAAATATACAGAAATAAAATTAATTTTTTAAAATATTGTGTGGGATTAGAAATAAAACATTGAGTTTATTAAAAAAAAGAGTAAATATACAGAAATAAAATTAATTTTTTAAAATATTGTGTGGGATTAGAAACAAAACATTGAGTTTATTAAAAAAAAAAGTAAAATATACAGAAATAAAATTAATTTTTTAATAAAAAAGTAAAATATTCAGAAATAAAATAAATTTTTTAATAAAAATGTAAAATATACAGAAATAAAATTAATTTTTTAATAAAAAAGTAAAGTATACAGAAATAAAATAAATTTTTTAATAAAAAAGTAAAATATACAGAAATAATAAAATTTTTTTAAATATAGATACATCAGTTTGTAACTTTTAAGTCGCACGATCCCATAGAGGGTTAAATTAAATTCAGTGTACAAAATTTAACGCGTTGAAATTATATGCAGAAAGAGAAATTTTAAGGAAAGTTACGAATTCAAATTTTGTGTATTATTACCAGCATTGAGTACCATTGATTTGTAAATTTAAATATATGAAATATACCGGTGTAAGAAGTTTCGAAAAAAACTGTTATGAATGGTAGTGGAGTACAGTTAAAATAACAAAAACATGAAATATAATGATAAAAAAAAAATGTTAACGAACAAAGAAAGTTGGAAAACTGACTTATCCGCGTCATCTAGACCCACAGTGTAACTTAAGAATTAAATCAACGATTTTTATTAACAGAGATTTATTCGGAACACTATTCCTATATGAATCTCATTTCAACTTTACATTTTCTGCACGCAACACTTATTAAACCTAACCACGGACTCTGAACTGCGTCAAATTGAAGGGTTCGGTACATCTAATATCAACCAAGTAACTCAAAAAAAAATCCCAACAATTTATAACGTTTCTTTTCTTCCAATAATAACATTTGAAGTTTCCACAACAGTCCTACGAAACTTAAAAAAAGTTCTAACGCAAAGGGTTAATTTGTGGACTGTAAAAGACTGTAAAAGTAACACACAACCGATATAACGAATAAAAATAAAATTTAACCGTTTGAGTGCGGGAGAATTTTCTTATGCATATGCTAAAAGTCTGAAATGCGTACTATTTTTTTTGGGAAACAATGAAAATGGTTATAATTAACACTAATTGTTATGTAACAAGTAATTTCGATCAACAACTAAGTCAAATGAATAAAAACTGCTACCGATATCACTACAACTGCTCTCAATAAATGCGTAAAGTATACTAACCAACAGCAGCGTCTTCGCAATCTCGATACAAAACAAGAAAACCGCTATCGCGCTGCGCCGTATTTTTGGCATACACCGCTTCGCCGGACTCAAACGGTTAACCGTGAAAAATGATATATTATCGATTAACACTGGAACTACCAAAGTGGTCAAAATGACCCATTCGTAATTTTTTACAGTAATTTTATAAATTTATTATGGCATCTCAGAGGCAAATTTCCGTGGTTTTCTGTTAAAAATGTAGACAAAGCTTTGTTTCCCTCCGTTTGGGTATTTTTTTATATACCTTTCATTATGATTTTTTCGGTAGAAATAAGTATGCTTTATTTATCGGTAGTTCTAGTGTTAAAGAGCACACAAGCTGGGTGATAATTTATTCAGGACAGAATTCCAGGGTTTAACACGTTCGCGACGGGCCCTGATTTTTGTGTCTCCGCCTTGGGGCGGCGCTGTTTTTGGTACTTTTTCCCAACTGGCGGGGTTGATTCAAATTAATTATATACCACTTGTTTCACCATTGTCTATTTATTTTGCATAAAACAATCGAAATAAAAATACACATTGTTGCTACTGTCAGATCACGACAGTGAATAGTTCTTTTATGTATATAAAATTGTAAATAAATCGATTAACAGGTTGAGTGCCATGGGGGTGACCGGTGACCGGCACGCGACTTGGCTACAGCGCCATGGGGGCCACCGGTGACCGGCGATGCGACCAATAGTAAAATACATAATTAGAGTAAATATCGATACTGATAAATTTTCAAATAATACCACTTTACTATAATGGTTCGAAGAAATTAATGCCGTACGGAACATGCAAAAATAATTTTATCAGTACAAGGAAAATGTAGATATTATTTTGTTCAACATAATGTACATCGCATAATAAGAAATTCATATTGGCGCCATGGGCAAACTACCTAAAATGCGCGTGGCACTCAACCTGTTAATATATTAATCAGTTGTATAAATGCTATGATGCGAAAATAGCTCATGTACCACCGGTGGCTCATCCCGCCCCATGGAACAGACAAGAATGTACCACCGGTGGTACAACCCGTCGCGAACGTGTTAATGCCTTCAACAATAATCCCGTTTCATTCCCGAACCCAATCGTCCTGTACGCTACAATTTCTCGTGGCCACACGCGGCGGCCTGGAATCTCGGCTAATTATCAATCTGGTAACAATATTTTGACATGCAGATGCCGTGCTCGCGTGGATATGCACGCGCTCACGCGGATAACGCGCCGTGCGACAGAATGATTTACCGCGGCTGCGCACCAGAAGGCTTTCAACCTTCGAAGGACACAGCGGCGCACGCGCACCACGCCGCGATGCACCGCGGCACTGCACCTTAGGCGCGAACTACGTTTTCCCGTTCCCGTAGGGGAGGAGAGGAGGGAATGGTGTGCGTGTCGCGGCGCGACGTTCTTACGACGTGTCAAAGGTCAGTGTCGTGCTCGTATAAGCGAGCAGCGAGAAGCGCGACCGTCGAACCTGGTCATCTGCGAGGCGATCGTAGCCGGATTTCGCCATAAAATGGAAATTTTGCGATAGGTGGTTGGACAGAAACATGGATTGCCGATGTCGCTGGAAGATCAGAGAGATTTCTGCAATCGGGCGTCGCGATTAGCTAACGCTTAACCGAGGCGTGCAGAAGCCGAACTGATAAACTCCGTCGAGACTAATCATTTGTTTTCATAAATGTTAAGTACCAATCACGTGCCTTGCCACCGAAATAAACAAATTATTTATATACAATGGAGTGGTCGGTTTGACTCTCGGGTGACTTAATTAGCGTTTATTAATTGAACAGGTCCGCAGGAGTGGACTTGGTTGTAGAGCGAGGTAGAGTAGAGCGCGTGCGTACGGAGAAAGTTACTGGGTCGGATTAGAGTAGTAGTTTACTATCGTTTCTTATGATACGAGTAAGAAATTATGAAAGAACGCGGTCGGGTAGGTTATTAATTTGGTTGGTCGTACGAGGATAATTTTGTCAGGAATTAATTTTGACGCATACTTGGGTTGTCTCAGGATAAGCGAACGGTGCATGATTTAATCCTGTTTAAACCGAATTTTGTCTGCTTATCGGAGAAAAAATTACGATCGATTACAATTTTTCACTTTGATTTGAAAATGTGTTAGTTTATAATTACCGTAGATGGATCGTGGTGTCGCTACGCTAATACAGTAACCAAATTTAATAGTGCAGTGATAACTAAAGAAAATTAATTTTTTAAAATATAGATTCATTAGTTTGTAACTTTTAAGTCACACGGTTCCATAGTCGGTTAATAGATTTTTATAAGCAGAGATTCACTTCGTACATTTTTCTATATAAATATCATTTTGAGTTTATATTTTCCGCACGCATGATTGTTAAGTTACTAGAACTACCAAAGTGGTCAAAATGACCCATTCGTAATTATTCACAGAGATTTTATAAATTAATTAAACCTCTATAGTCCGAATCTTGTCTGCTTATTGAAGAAAAAATTACGATCGATTACAATTTTTCACTTTGATTTGAAAATGTGTTAATTTATAATTACCGTAGATGGATCGTGGTGTCGCTAATACAGTAATTAAATTTAACATTAGAACTACCGACGAATAAAGCATACCTATTTCTACCGAAAAAATCATAATGAAAGGTGTATAAAAAAATACGCAATGCAAGGGAAACAAAGCTGTGTCTACATTTTTAACAGAAAATTACGGAAAATTGCCTGCGAGATGCCATAGTCAATTTATAAAATTTCTGTAACAAATTAGGAATAGGTCATTCTGAGCACTTTGGTAGTTCTAGTGTTAACACTGCAGTGATAACTAAACAAAATTAATTTTTTCAAATATAGATACATCAGTTTGTAACTATTAAGTCACACAGTCCCATAGAGGGTTAACGTGACGCGCGTAAAGTGAGTCAATGTGTACCTAACAATCTTCGTTTCTTCATTTCTTCAATACCTTCTTTAATCACATAAACCTCTAGAGAAGGAGCATACTATAAACCTCTAGATCAAACCTTACGAATTTCCTAGGAACCAGCAATGCTAGGGATCCCTAGATTCCAACCAGTCGCCGAATTTACCCCTACGATAACCGAGCGCTCTAATATTGCTCACAAACCAAGCAAAGATATCCAAGAGTCCAGGTCGAATATTCGCCCGAACGTGGAAAAATATTAAACAAACCAAAATACGAAGAACTTTCCCTAGGAAACGGTCGTAGGAAGGGTGTAGCGTTTAACCTTTGGCACTGGCTGCGAAGCTGCATCGAACTGCAGCGGCCGCGTACGCCCTCTTCCTAGCCGAATCGATATTCCCCAGTAATGCAGGTAATTTATTGCTTAACACTCTGATTACCATGTGAATAACGGGTGGTACGCGGATAACTGTGCCCGTGTTGGCGTGCTTGCGCGTCGCTGACCGCTGTGCATAAATTCATTGTGTGCGTTGCGTTCGCGCACGCAGCCAAACAAAAGGAGCTTAGGGGCGTCATTTTCGAAATTACGAAATTCTGAGCCATCTTTGCGTCATGCTTCCCCCCTTTTTTTTTTTACTTGCATCTTCGTTCGTCACAATTATCGACGGTCTCGATCGCGACGACTAGATCCTATCGGCAACGGTATTTTGAAACAGCCAGATAAACCGTATCGTCCGAAATTTTATCGTGCTCTGAATCACTAGCTCGGGGAAACGCACGATCCTTTGTTTCCAACTTTGGAGACCTTCAAATTGAAATTGTTACGCCTTTTTGATGCTGTTTTCACTGATTGTTATGGTTATACGAGGGGCGGAGGTGAGGGGTTGGTAAAAGCTCTGCAACCCCTATATTGCCGACCAAAGTTTCGAATCACTGAGCATTCTAAGCAAGAATGTTGGAGTTGTGTTTAGTTAAAAATTAGTCCAATTATCAGCAGATTGTATTAATTGAACGTTCATTGATTTTTAAACGAATAGAAAATTAGGAGAGTATTTAATAGCGGAGATTCTAAATTTTTCGCAGCTAGTGTACATTAGCTTTTGAGATGTTCAGAAATTTGGAGAAAATTTAGTAAAAATACTAAATTATAAATTGGGGATATAATTCTGTTACTTTGGGTTAATATAATTACAATTTATTCTAGACTAATTACAATTTATAAAAATTCACCTACGTTATAATAATATCACTGATAAATAGTAAAATCTTAATTTTTCAATTCCAGCATTCTAACGAATATTATTTTCTCTTTTCTCAAATTTCTCTACCGATGCACAGTTGCTAAATCTTTTCTATAATTCCCAATAAAAGGGAAACAAGCAATCATTCAAATTCATATACAAAAAAATCACGAAAAGTCCTAAAAGAAACGTCCCACGGTAATTCTACGAAATTTCCACAAAAAAAAAAAAATTACCAATTGGTCATTTCGACCCCTCTGACAATTCTAACATTAACAAACGCAATTCTTCCACTTGAAAAAATTACGTTTCACCCCTTTCATTCCTTATCGATAATTGCATCCCGTTAAAAAGATAACTGATCCGCCAAACGCGCCTTTGAAACGTTCAAATTCGCGAGTAGAGTTGGCAAAATTTTGCCAACATTTTATTCATTTCCGATGCACACTCGATCCGTTTAAAAAAATTGTACACGAGCAATCTACCTGTATCCGATGTTTATTAATTTTAATATTTCACTTTATCGTCGAACGTATCTCCCAGAGGAGGACAACCTGCGGCCGTTTCGAGTGCGTTCGCACGCGAAAAGATTGTTTGTTTTACGGCCGCAAATAATAAGCCTGAGCGCTCATTTGCAAAATTGTCGTCGTCGTTCGCATCAGGCCTCCGTCGGTCGCCGCTGTGGCAAGGCTGTTCTGGGGAAGTCGTTGAGGGCGACGGACTTATACGGTAGGAAGTTATTCTTGACCTGTAATTTTAATAATGCGCGATGCGAGCTTCGCGATCGCGAGCCGTTCATCCTTTTCTGCACGCTTCGTCCGCCGACTGTTCGTCGAGCAGCTTACGCGTTTTGCCTGTCACGTGACTTCCCGTAACATAAATTCCTCGGTAATGTGGCCAGTTGGACTTCCGGTTCGAAGATCGGTAACGTAACGGGTTGTTTTTCATATCTAACGACTCGTTGGATATTTACGTTAGAGTCGATTTACAATAAGAAGGATTTTGTGCTGTGAAACGATCCAGGTTGTAATACCTAAAAATATATTACACCGTTTTTCAAAGACCTTACTGAAAATTGACCCAAGCAAGCGTTCGTTTGAAAACTAGCAAATGTCCAGTGATTCATGGCCATGATTTGTAGAGTGACTCATGGAAGTATTCATACCCTTTTCATTCCTCGGTTCTTGCCATGACTTTTACTCTCCTCAATTCGTGATAATAATTCAACGTAACGTTTATTTATAATCGTGTGAAATTATAATCGAGAAGATATTAATTGCACGAACCAAACAATTGCAAGTCTATCGATGTTTAACTCTTTCACCACGGTGCTCCGAGGACTAAAAACGCTATTGCTATATAGATTGATACAATTCTTGTCGATATGACAAAAATATACGTATCAAAATTTAGATACATCGTGCAATGAATTATGTCATAACACATGTGAATGAAAATAAAAATAATTTTGTGCTATGAAAGGGTTCAAGACTCAACGTACACATTTCTGAAGCATCTAAATCTCGTACTAATTTCAAAACAAAAATTAACAAAAATTTGTTTTCTAATTTTCTATAGATTCCGCGGTTTCCGCACAAATCCACTAATTTATTTACATTTCTTTATTAACCCTCTATAGCCCGAGTTTTGTCTACTTATCGTACAAAAGAATTATAATTTATTACAGTTTTTCGCTTTGATTAGAAAATTTTTAAACTAATAATTAGTACAGCTGGATCGTGGTATAAATAAAATAATACAGTAATAAAATTGAATAGTACAGCGATAACTAAATGAAATAAATTTTTTTAAATACAGATACGTTTGTTTGTCACACAAAGCCATAGAGGGTTAATATTCCATCGAATGCTACTTATCGTACAAAAGAATTACAATTTATTACAGTTTTTCGCTTTGATTAGAAAATTTTTAAACTAATAATTAGTATAGCTGGATCGTGGTATAAATAAAATAATACAGTAATAAAATTGAATAGTACAGCGATAACTAAATGAAATAAATTTTTTTAAATACAGATACATTAGTTTGTCACACAAAGCCATAGAGGGTTAATATTCCATCGAATGGTACCTTGCTCACGAGTATCGATCATTCTGCAATAAAATCTAGCCAAACAAATAAAAAAGACAACAATTGAAAAAAGTTAATCGGACAAAATTATCTCCATACAATTTCACACACCATAAAAAATATTCCCTCGTAAAATAATCTTCCGAATGAAACGAAAGAAGAAGAGAACCAAGGGGTTGAGAATCGCGCGAATCGTCGTGAAAAATCTTTGAGTCGTTGCTCGCAGCGAATGAAAAAGTTTTCGGCCACCGTAACGAGATAATACAGGCAAATGATTTTGTGGATATTGCACGGCTCTACCTAAGTACACCCTGCAGATAAACACGAGTTCACCCCGTGTAAAAGCCCCGCTCTCGCTCGTGAAATAGGGGGATGTTTAGCAGCAGCGGCGAGGGATGATTCAAGCACCCGGCCACCGACTGGCTCCCACTCCCTAAGCTGTGAGCTGTCCATTCAACCGGTGCTGTTAGGGCCGTCTTTCAAAGTGGGCTTTGTTCCAGTTATTGGTATATATACTGCGCACTAACCGACCAGAAGAGAGGAGTTTCGTCTTTACAAAATCTTGCCGACGAAAGAGGCCACCACCGCTCCCCTTTCCTACCGGTGTTGCGACTAGCAAATTCTATTTCTACTTTCAACCCCCATACTTCGAGAGGGTTTAATTAATCGGCAAACTTCTGCGCTTTTAGTATCCAGGTTTCGTAAATAATGCAGGTTTAATACTGGTGGTGTCTTCCAGGTTCGTTCGTGTCAATCATACTTCTGTTTCTTTAAAAATTTTTCCTGCCGTTGGTAATTAAAGTTCCTATTATTTAACCAGTTAAGTGTGTTTGACGACTGTATCCGTGATGGAGATGCGGCAGAATTTTGTGTCACGATGTTATATTCATGTTATATTCGTCATGCGTGAAACTTTGTTACAATTTGATATTTAACCCTCTATAGCCCGAATTTTGTCTGCTTATTGGAGAAAAAATTACGATCGATTGCAATTTTTCACTTTGATTTGAAAATGTTTTAATTAATAATTACTGTGGATGGATCGTGGTGTCATTACGGTAATAGAGTAATGAAATTTAATAGTGCAGTGATAACTGAACAAAATTAATTTTTTAAAATATAGATTCATTAGTTTGTAACTTTTAAGTCACACGGTCCCATAGAGGGTTAATAGATTTCTATAAGCAGAGATTCGCTTCGTACATTTTTCTGTATAAATATCATTTTGAGTTTATATTTTCCGCACGCATGATTGTTAAGTTTAACACTAGAATTATCAAAGTGGTCAAAATGACCCATTCGTAATTATTCACAGAAATTTGATAAATTAATTAAACCTCTATAGCCCGAATTTTGTGTGCTTATTGAAGAAAAAATTACGATCGATTGCAATTTTTCACTTTGATTTGAAAATGTTTAAATTAATAATTACTGTAGATGGATCGTGGTGTCGCTATGGTGATACAGTAACCAAATTTAATAGTGCAGCGATAACCGAACAAAATTAATTTTTTAAAATATAGATTCATTAGTATGTAACTTTTAAGTCACACGGTCCCATAGAGGGTTAACACTAAAATTACCAAAGCGGTCAAATGACCAGTTCCTAATTTCACATAAACATTTTACAAATTTCTAACCGGTAAATTTTCTATTTTCGTCCATTCAATCAACACTCATAATTTTCTTTCCCTTTCCAGAGCAACAGTTCAACTTTCCACGAATTAATCCCGTGAAACATAAAAAAACTTAAAAACATCGAAGAAGTTAGCTCCCATTCTAAGATTCGAAAATAAAAAATGATGTATCTATAATTCCGAAACACGGTGCAGAGTCGAACACGGAGAATCCCGAAACAATACGAACCAATCAAAGAACTGCTCCCAAACAAACAATTTCCTTGGGAAAAAACTACCGCCACGAGTGCCATCATCGTCCTCCGCAAAACTACCCCCGGAAGAACTTGCGTATCGATCGAGAGGGGGCGATGAAACCAATCAGGTTTGGTCAAGTCGTCCAATTCGTCGGGCGCGAACGAAAAATTTCAACTTTGCCGGAACGATCGCCAACGCTCGCAATTAGTCGTCAGAAACGGGTTTCCCATTTCCAGTTTCCCGACTCGGCGTCACGTACGCCCCGTGTCCCTGATCTAAAAAAATCCCTGCACAGAGAATCGGAGGCGGCCGCTTATTAAAAATGGCAGAAACACCAGCCCTCCCCAATTAGTTCGCTGGCATGCATATCCTCCAACGTTCCTGGTCGCTGTCGCGATCCAATTACTCGATGCCAACGATTCGCTCGACATCGAGAGCGTGGCTGCAACGACGACAATGCATCGCGCGATTATTTGTCCCACTGGTCCTGGCCATAACGGTGGGCCGGCCGGTAAATTAGGCGTGAATTCGAGGAAGAAAAGAACGAGGAAAAGGGTGGATTTTGGACGCGGATGAAAGGACTGCGAGGACGTCGTTGCACGTTCGAGGGATCGGTTGTTGGGATCCAACGAACGGTAGAAAAGCTTGCTTACGAGGACGATGAATGGTGCGATCAGGTGGTTACTTCTGTCGAGATGTTTCTAATCGCCTCGGAAGAGTTCTCGAGGCTTGGTTCGAGGCTTGGTTCGAGGCTTTCGAAAGGTTTGCGCGGAAGAATTGTTAGGGAAGGTGGTTTGTTTAGAGCGTTGGTATTGGGATAGATGTGCTTCGTTGGATGTGATGTTGCAGTGATAATTGATATTTTTCTTGGGTGCATCGAATAGGGATCGTAGGATATCTGATCGAGGAATTAAGATGTTTTAGGAAGCAGTACGTTAAGGGTGAGATGTATTTTCAATTGCCTTATAAAATATTGAATTAATTTCTTATTTGTGTAGCATTGTGAAGTTTGTGATTGAAACGTTGAGCTAAAATTGTTGCTTTCTGGAGATATTGTGGATATACAATACTTAAGAGATGAAGATGGTAAATCACGATGTTTGAGGTTTTAAAAATGATCGCTTTAGCTCGACGTTTAAATTAACCCTCTGTAGCACCATGCGACTTAGAAGTTACATACTCCTGTATTTATATCTTTTAAATTCGATTTTATTTTCATGTCATTGCACTACTTAATTTTATTATTGTACCAATATTCTGCTATTAGACAGCCTGTTAATAACAGTGGTTGAAAAATTTTCTAATTAAAACGAGAAAGTATAATCAATTTTAATTTCTTCCTTGCGACCAAACAGAATTCCGGCTGTAGAGGGTTAAGAAATTATTTTAAAAAGTACGTCAGATATTTATTATTCGAGCTCAACTTTATCCCCCGCTAAGATCTACGAGAACAAAATGCCATCGTCGATGCGTTAAAATACAAGAAACGGAACGTCCAAAAAAAATNGAGAAAGTATAATCAATTTTAATTTCTTCCTTGCGACCAAACAGAATTCCGGCTGTAGAGGGTTAAGAAATTATTTTAAAAAGTACGTCAGATATTTATTATTCGAGCTCAACTTTATCCCCCGCTAAGATCTACGAGAACAAAATGCCATCGTTGATGCGTTAAAATACAAGAAACGGAACGTCCAAAAAAAAATTTCGAACAAATCGAAATACGATATGCGAAATAATAACAAGATTTCGTAGTAAAGACCTACAGAACGAACATTATTTGTTACGAACGATCCAACCCCCAATGGCAGACCCATTCCAAGGGTTTCAACGCGTCAGCATACTGGAATACGAATAGAAAAGCGATCGTGAGCACAAGGAGACCCCGAAAATTCCTAAAATGGCGACCGTTTACGGCATCGGTAGGCGAAAAACAAAATGGAAAGCGTCGCTGGTGTGGACAGCGGCTCTAAAGCGGTCGAAAATATTGAACGGTCCCCGAAACAGGAAAATGATAGCAATTGTGCGCGGACGGAAATTGTGTTCCGAAGCGAAATCGAAGGGACTCCCTATCCAGCGAGCGAAATAATCCGATGAAATTCCATGAAACGGCTCCTTGTTTGTCGTTACAAAGAATTCTCTGTCGAGCTCGTCCACGATTTCGGGTCCATGGCGTCGATGACACGGAACGACGGCCCGGCAAGACACAGGTTGCTCGGACAAAAATTGGAATTGTTCTCCTGTTTGGAAAGAAAACGAGACCGACGTGGAAACGAGTCGGGAAAAATTGGAGGAAGGGAAACATATGCGGGTATTATTTGGTAATTTAGTTGAGTATCGTTGTTGGTTAATGGAAAAGTATCGATTGAATCGAGAGAACCGGTCAGTGTGGTAAAAATGAAATAAAAGGTGGATTAAAGGGACTAACAGGGAGGGGAAAAATTATTTCGAAGGGAAGGAAGGAACAGGGAGCAAGGAAGCTTTTAAAAAAATTAAAGGAAGCCGAGTTAGAGAGATGCCTCGAACAACCAAGGTATTGTGTTAAAGAATTTTTAAGATATTAAAAATTTGAGGAACCGTATTATTTCTGCGTTGCTCAAAATGGATGATCATCCGTTCGACCGTGTAACCCGGTTAATAGACGTGAGTAATTTTTAACGTGTTCTACGAGCTCAACTATTCAATGCAAGCATGAAATTTTGATTTCGTATATTTATAAAGAGAAGCCAACGAAATTTCAGCTTATTTGGTATTCCAATTTTAAACCGCCTTCGTGGATTACCAAAAAACAGCGATTTCGACGTTCATGAAACCGCTTTGGAAAATTTATTATCCGAATCGATTTCGTTGCTTTTCCAACTTCCCCGACATCGCGGAAATAATACTTTTATGTTGAAACATGGGTTTCCAGGGCGGAAGATCGAAATTATACGGATACAATTTTCCGAAACAACCGAAGAACGAATAAATTGTTGAAACTTCTATTAACCCTTTACGGTTCGAGCCGCGTTCGATGTTTTAGCGCCAATCGTTAATAGTTTGGCTACATTTTCATATTTTTTATAACCATTAATATGTCTACGTGGAAAATTTTCTGTTAAATTAAATTTTGATATAAAAGATTGCATTTTATGTTGTAAAATTAAAAACAATGGAACGGAACGAAACGTTGAACGCGGCTCGACACAGGACTGTGAAAGATTAAAAATTAAATCCAACTGGTAACAAAGAACGTTAAAAAGACCACGGAAAAAAGAAAATTCGAAAAGAACCCGAAAATTCTACAATCATTGTCTGCCTCTTCGTCAGTCTCATTTTCCTTCCAAGAATTCCTGTTTTTCCTAGTAACCTGTATCCTACACCGAGTCCTTCGTTTCTCTTCAGTCTCGTTTGCGTCATCGACTGATTCGTTTTCGACTGGAAAACACAGATCCACTTCAGGCAGCCGAGTCACGGTCTTTGAAATATCTTCTCTCTAACAAGAACCTTCTTCATCGATTCAAAGGGTAATAATTAGACTATGAATTTTGAGGCATTCGTTGAAAATTTATAGAAAAAGATATATAAAAATTATAAAACTCAAAACTTATTACACAGAATGCACATAATAACCAAAAATACACAAATAAGCTCAAAAAAGAATACCCATTACAAAACACAACAAATAAAACAAGTACCGATCTATCTTCAATTTTTTAAATTGCATTCATAAAAATATGAATCTATTTAACACAAAAACAGCCAACGATCGAAACACATTCGTCTCTACCAAAGAAATCGAACTAAAAGCTACATAAAACAAGCAAACAATTATTCACATTTACGACAGAAAATGAATTAAATAACAAATAAATTAAATTAATAAAATCCTCCGAAATATATCTCAACGAATTAAAGAAAAAGATTCCCACAAAAAATGATCAATTGATAATTTTAACCATCCCGATACCTCCGTCCACAGTTGGTAACTCTACAATTCAACATTTCGATTATCGATCAGAAAAAAAACAATGTAGCGGTTCTGAAAAATGAAACGTCCCTAATAACCGAGTCTCCTCGCGACGACGATCGTCAACCGAGGGGGTGGTTACGAGAAAGAACAAAGCAAACACTTCCCGTGGCTCAAACGGAGAACAGAAAACCTACCCCGTCTCTTTTCCTCCCCTTTCTTTACATAATACGTACATATATTTCGTACACACGTATACATACGCGAGAATAAAGAAAAAGAAAAAAGAAGAAAAAAAAAAAACAAAAAAGAAAGAGGGGGTGAGTGGATTCCGTCGCAGCGTGGAAAAGTATGGCGAAGAAGGAACGGCAGGCAGAAAGCACGGAACTTTTCCAAGAAATGGGAGAGCAGGGCGCGTCGAGGCGTACGAAAGAAAGGGATGTACCAAGGAAAACACGAGGAGAAACGAGGATGAACGTAACATGGGGCGAGGAAGAGACACTTATGCGGGTCGGCGTCGATGGAAAAGGAGAGCGTAGAAAATGGCTTAGAGAGAAGAGAGGAATGCGATTTGGGTGAAGTAGAAGGGAAGAGAAGGGACTCTCTGCTGGAAAAGGAGCACGGAATTCTGCCGTTCTGGCTGTCGAGGCTAACAGGGGAGAGAGAAGAGGAACGACGACGTCGACGGCTACGACGACGACGACGACGAGGAGCTGTGGAGGAGTCGGTGGCGGCTGCGAAGGGAAGGGAAAGAGGGAAACCTTTCACGAGTCGAGTGTAACGGGGGTGCAGGGTTTGGTTAGGGGTTAGGATCGTTGGGCGAGAAGGGCCTGGCGATGGAAAAGACAGAAAGAAAGAGAAAGCGAGCCGGTAGGCTGGCGAGGAAGAGGGACGCGTATACGGAGGCAGTTCGGCCGAGAAAGTGAGACAAAGGGAAAAGGAGAGGTACACAGGGTGTTTGAAAAGTAACTTCCTGGTTGTAGCTCGATGTAACCCTCGAGAGGCCTGGGGAAACGGAATTCAACCGCGGCATAGATGGTTTTGAATTTTGTCATTAATACTGAAAATACCGAAGCGGTCGGAATGACCAGCGTGTCATTTTTTTATAGAAATTATATAAATTTGCAACGATTCAGTTTGGGGAATTTTTTGAAATTTTCTGTGGAAAATATGGATAAAGATATTTGTTCTCCTTACGTTATGGATTTTTTAAAAATATCTATCATTTTTATTTCTTTTTTCTTTTTAATCTTGTTGATTTATCGTGTGTAGAGATGGAAATTATCTTTAAGTAATTTTGGTGTTCCAGTTAATTTTTTCACGTAGGCCAGGTTTTCACTGGGGTAAAATTGGAGATCTTGAGGATGGAATTTTGTAACTCGGATATTAATGTAACAAAGGAGATTGAAATTGTGATTTATTAATATTGGGATTACTGAAGTGGTTGAAATGATCAATTCATAATTTGTTATAAAAATTTTATGATACTAGGATACACGCAGGCGAAAGAAAGAAATTGAATAGATAATAATTTAGAATTGATTATATAGAATTTATATATAATAGATTTAATAGTTAATAATAGTTTATTAACTGAGAAATAATTAAAAATAATTTTTAAGTCGATAATAGACACATTTTTTTATCATTAATGTTCAAATTAAATTGGTATTAATCACGAATTTATAATAAAAAGTTAACTCTCTAAATTCATACTCCTGTAGAGTATTTTTCTCAATTCCTCTTGCATTTGTAATAAAATATAGACAAACTTTTGCCTCCCTTGCATTATATATTTACGCATATATCTTTCATTTCGATTTCTCTGATGCAAATAAGTATAACTTAACCCTAAGAACTCGGATGCTTTAAAACTTAGCCGACTTGGTTTAAAACTAAACCGGATAATTAACCCTCTATGGGATCTCTGTGACTTAAAAGTTACAAACTAATGAATCTATATTTTAAAAAATTAATTTTGTTCAGTTATCGTTGCACTATTAAATTCGATTACCATATCACCGTAGCTACACCACGATCCATCTACAGCAATTATAAATTAACACATTTTCAAATCAAAGTGAAAAACTGTAATCGATCGTAATTATTTCTCCAATAAGCAGACAAAATTCGGGCTATAGAGGGTTAAACTAGTTCAAAGAGTGAATCCTGTTAAAAATTCAGAGAATATTATTTTTCCTAAATATTACAATTAAGAATAAGCAAACATCGGTTACAACAGATCAACGTTCTCTACAGCTGGGTCAAAAATGATTCCGCATCCGCCATGCGACAGTTAATCGTCGGTAGTTCTAACGCGACGTTCTAACTGCTTTAACAGACCGATAATTCATTTTTCGGTGAACAGACTCGAGACACTATTATTTCATTGTACGACGTTATGCAAACTACTCCCGTTACGTAAACCGTATACGCACATTTCTATTCCCATAGGAAAAATGGGAAAACTGGAAGCCCATGAAAAGAGGGTAGGCCGCGGAACAACCGCGGTTGAAAGGGATGCATCGCGAAAAGAAAAGCTGGTTGATTTTGTCGTATTTCGAATCGATTACGATTGCTACGTGCCTCGGAATATTTCAACGATTAGTCTCTTTAGAGCTGTGCAAAAATAAAACGACGCAAGCGCTAGAATGTCGATACTAGAGAAGCTCTCTTTCCCCTACTTTGGAATCTTTCGTATTTTAAAACGGCCACGAGACCCTCGGTCTCGAAAGGCTCGGCCACGATAAAATTGATAACGCAAAAATTCGTATCTAGCTCGCTCGAATACTCCAAGAAGACCCCGGACTCGTTTATCGAATACGTTTCGTCATTTCTGCGCGTGTGTGAAAACGCAGCGTCGCGATACGGATTCATTACCGCGAATAACAATTTTATCGCGCAACGTGCAATCCGACGAAATAAATTTTCGCGAAATTGTTTCCGATTTATTGGTAAATATTTTACAGGCCAGGAATTCCTTCGTGAAGCAATTATATAATCGAATATTTTTCTTTTTTTTTTTTGTTGTTTTCTTTAAGAGAGGTTTTTGTTATTATTTTCGAATAATTTCTAGTTACGCATCGTACGCGGGATTTATTGGTAGTTTGTAGTTAAGACGAGATAGATTTTTATATTTTTATATTAAATTTTTAGATTTGTTTGGGAGAAAAAGAAAATTTTGATATTTTAAATAAATATACTAATATTAGCAATATTGATCAAATTTTATTTATAAATAAAGGAATATTTGTTTAAAAGTTTAATGGGACTCCTCAGATCCAGATATATTAACATTTTCACATCAAATTTTCAGATCTTTATGAAAAAAACGAAAATACAGATATTTTAGATAAATACACTAATATTAGCAATATCGACAAAATTTTACTTATAAATGAACGAATATATCTTTAAAAGTTTCGCGAGACTCCTCAGACCCAAATATATTAACATTTTCACATCAAATTTTCAAATTTACTCGAAAAAAAAAGCGATTCAAATCTTTTCGACGAATATACCAATATTAGCAGGAATATACCATATTAATCTACAAAATTTTATTTATAAATGAACGAATACACCCCACCATACAATTCAAAGATTGACTATGAACCATAAATAAAAGACCAAATTTCAAACACCCCGTAGTCTCGGGGTAAAAGAAACGATCGGTGTTCGTCGAGCTCTCCGCATAGATCGTTTATGCACGCAACGTTGCCGATGCAAAGGCAACACAAGCTCGGCGTGTTTTTATCAACGAGTACTCGCATCGTCCAATAATTGATTCGCGCGGAATCTTCTCACTCGCGGCATACTAATGACCGCGACGATGATCTCGCGCCCCGGGGGTTACGGGCTAATTTGTTCCACGCTCGACGACGTTCGCCGCGCTCGTTAACGCCGATGTTCCGTACGACGTTCACCGAGAGGGTTACACGCGCGTTCCGCGCGCTTGTTCACGCGTCTTCGGCCAACTTTCCATCTGGAAGGCTTCCGTTCCACGTTGAACCGGATAACTGCGAAACGCATCGCCGACGAGGAGGCCACGATTATGCGCTGGCAAAACGGAATCGGTTCGATGGGAACTGTGCGTTGGCTCGAGCAACGATAGAATTGTTTCGTGGATTTATAATTTGTTATTCGTGTCGAGTGATCGGTAAACGTAAGATTAATATTTTCTGTTTCTAGGAACTTGTTTCCTTAATCGCGAAAAAATTATGTATATAAATATATAATTATAAGATGTATAACAAGATTATAAATGATTATAAGATAATTGTTAATATTAGAGAAAATAGCGAACTCGTAAGATCGCTGCTTAGCATTGATACAGAGACATTTTAAAGAACGTAAATGTTTCTTTTTATTCGATACGAATTTACATTTGTGAAGAGACTAAATACTTCTTACTATCGTTAATTAGTTATTTATTATGATTTTTAGGAAACTTGATAAAAATACAAACATGGCGTAGATTTTATAGAACCCTCTATGGACCGAATTTTGTCTACTTATCGGAAGAAAAATTACGATCGATTACAGTTTTTCGGTTTGATTCGAAAATTCTTAAAGTAATAATTGCTACAGATGAATCGTTGTATCGCTGCAGTAATACAGTAATCAAATTTAACCGTTTGCACTCGGCTGGCGCCGCTGTGGCGACGTGCATAATTTTCTTCAAAGATTATGTTTTTAATTAGATTCTATATTTTCATCGATTCAAATACTTCTTTTATCTTAAAATAAAAGCAAATTAACCAAATAAATAAGAAATCTTAAACATTTATAATTTAATTATTTATAAATAGTTTTCCCAATAGTCCTTTGAAACTTAAAAAAGTCTTCCAGTGCAAAGGGTTAATTGTTACAATGGAAAACGATGTATAATCATTGAATTAGAACTATTCACAATTTTCAACGTCTTCCGAGTTTTTAATTAAATTGATAGGTTTAAAGAAATAAAAATTTCATTACAGACTTTGTTAATTTGAATTCAATGGCTGGAGGCTATACGAGCGAACATTTTCAGCGGAAACTAAAAGCGTCTGAATTGTTTCTTTGCAGGATAAAATATTTTTGTTAGATAAGAAAGGTTCAATTATCATTCTCACGATTATTTAATAGTAACGTTACTCACGGATAAATTTAGTTATTTAACGCTAACCCTTTGTATTATAATCACGACTCACACTCCTGGTGTCGGTTATGATCCAAATTTAATAAAGGCAGATTGTATTTGTAATAAAGTTGAATTTTAATTTTAAATATACCTTAAATTTATAGAATTGAGGATTACCAAATGCAAAATATTTGACACGCTATGAACCCTTCGCGGACGAATGTCGCCGCTGCGACGATGTTACAATTTACTTCCCAAGTCGAATGTCGCCTCTACAGCGACAAACGAACAGAAGACTGTGTTCTATTTTACATCCTACCTAATTATCAAGATACTTAATCTATAATCTCGTTCCATGTAAAAATGATTATACCGCGAATCAGCGCCGAGAAAGTACTCGCCCGCAAAGAGTCAAAGTACCAGATAGCTAACGTACGTATCCGTCGAAACAATTCTAAACCAAACGAATAACACAATCAGAGAAATTAACCGTTTGAGTGCGGGAGAATTTTCTTATGCATATGCTAAAAGTCCGGGATGAAATGCGTAGTATTTTTTTGGGGAAACAATGAAAATGGTTATAATTAACACTAATATGTAACAAGTAATTTTGATCAACAACTAAGTTAACACATTGACGACGGGACCTTGTTTCTGTAAAACTTACCAGGGAATAAAGTTACGATCGAATAAATTCTTAGTTATATACTTTCGAGAATAAATTGTATTCTAAACATAGCTCTTAATTTAAAATTTCAACCGAACGAATAACTTTTTTAAAGCAACCTTTCATATATCGTCGTTTCCTATTCTCACCTTTTCAAGATCTGAAATACAAAACACGAGAAATCTCGTCACCCGTCCTCAATGTGTTAAATGAATAAAAACTGCTACTAATATCGCTACAACTGCTCTCAATAAATTCGTAAAGTATACTAACCAACGGCAGCGTCTTCGCGTTCTCGATACAAAACAAGAAAAGCGCTATCGCGCTGCGCCGTATTTTTGGCATACAGCGCTTCTCCGGACTCAAACGGTTAAACTCGATTCGACACCCCGGTTATCAATCTCTGCGCCCCAAAAAAATCTATATATCGCAAATCTAATCTACCAAAACCATGAAAAAAAAAAAAAATCAAACAAACTAGAGAGTCTATCGCTAAGGACACCGATCCACGGAAAAACCAACATCCAACACGAGTGCACGGTGTAACGGGTTAAACCGTGACTGAAATCGTTCTCTGGAATGGTCGGCCGGCTCACAATTCGCGGTTCGGTCAGCTTACACGATCGCAAGTGACCGTGAAGAGGCACGACACTGTAAAATAAGGACGCGCATCCACCTTTCTACTCGTGGTACCGCAAAGAAAACGGTGACCCGCGGCGCGTTGCATTCCAGCTTGTTAGTTTGGCTGCTGTTCGCCTCGCTCCGCTTTTCTTTTCCCCGCCGTGAAACTCAGCGCGAGCGATTCGCCTCGCTTGGAAATAATACCGTCCACAGCGGGGAGAGCCAAGAGCTTGGCTGGTGTTGGTTTGCGAGCTGCTCGAAACGTTCGCGGGGCATTCTTCCATGACCGCTCGATTAACGTACGCAGTCAATTATGCTAACTCCTACGGTATGCGTTCGTCAGGTTCCAAGAGGAGTAAGATAGAGACGGGAGCGAGGGAACGTTGAGGAGAACAAGAGACGCGGAGGGAAATGAGGGAAAGAGAAAGAGAGAGAGAGAGAGAGGGCATTCTCCGGTTTATAAATTGTTAGATGTCTGAACGCCACTTCTTCAACTTCTCGGCTCGACCCGACTGCTTCCACGTCGTTCCTCACCCTTTCACGGGAATCCCTTTGATCCACGCTCTCTTCGACGTCGTACGCGCCCGGATTGTTCTTGCCTTTCCGTTTGTCGATTGTTCGGTTTCGCGGTTTGGATGTTTAGGCGAGTGCATGGTGGCGGCTGGCAATGATGGGTTTGAAACATTTTTCTTTTTTTTTTTTTGTACTCGAAGTATTGGGTTGTCCGGAAAGTTGGTGCCGATTTTTAAGGAAAATTCAAACACAGCGCATTTAAATTTCCTTGTACATTTATTAAATCGTATACGTTCCGTTTTGTTCTACAACCTTTCTCCGTCTCTCGCGTAACTTGAATATCCCATCCTTCCAAAACTTCTCAGGTTTTTCGGTGAAAAACATTTCCATATTTAACGCTATAACTACCGTACCGGTTAAAATTAAAACGACTGGTTCGTAATTTGTCATAGAAATTTTATAAATTCACAGTAGCGCATTTTCAGGGATTTTCTATAATTTTTTAAACGAAGTATGCACAAAGAATTATTACCCCTGATATAAGTATTTTCTCAAATACTTGTCATTTCGATTTCTTTCCTACAAATAAGTCTATTTCAATCGTCGGTAGTTCTACCATTGATAGCGTATAAAACTAACGAAAATGAATATATCGTAACCAAACTTTTGTCCAAAGATGCCTCAAGTGTCGCTCTTTAGAATATGTACGCGTGTCATTTGTTTTCTATCATTCCGACGTATTCAGGATCTGTTCTAACGGGCACCTACCGAAAATCGGAACCAACTTTCCGGACAACCCAATATTTGATAGACTCGTGCAAGTCTATGTCTAAATGTATTTATTAATTATTTTTATATTTGATTCTTATACGATGCTATGGGTCTCCTACTTTTTGTTTCGTATGTTTTACTTTATACGATCTCTTATTTTGTATAAGAAATAATAAAAATGTGGCACTTGGGAAGACTATGCGCGCAGGCACGTTTAGGATGCACTTGATAGCGAGATGCAAATTATTAACGTAATAAGGCACTGTTTCACAGTCGCTCAGTTCCACTGTTGCTTATACTTTTCCAGAGAAATCGCGGTACATCGTACGCGTGTTCCCGATTGTTCGTTCCGGATCTTAACCGTTTCTAATCGATGGACGGCTGCTGGTGTCACGCGCGCTTGCACTGTGATACGCACCGCGTATGAGCTCCACACACAGCGCTGAAGACGTCGCTGTGAAATACTTCTATCCAAACACTCGAAACGCTATAAAAACACCCGACATGCATCATCCTACTCGGACCCAAAAAATCTTTCAACCCGTTCGCTAAATCTGACACAGATCAACCCCTCGACAAATTACCACCGCTCAAGCAAAGAAAAAGGAAAAAGAAAACGAAGAAAAAGTACGAAGCCATCAAAACGAGCCACACATTTCACCGAAACGAAAAGCGAATCATGCTAAATATTAATAAAAGAAGATACAGAGCCCTTTCCTTACATCCAATCCCCTAAACTCGAGCATCGCCCTTCCAAGACCCCGCAAACCCTCCGCGTTCCGAACCACAGCTTAGCCCAGGACGAGCCAACCCTCTTGAAACGTAATTTAAAGGAAAAAAAAAAAAAAAAGAAGTGGATCTCCGAAGCGTAACCATGCTCCGTTCTTCGAGCCACGTAACATTCCCCCGAACAACTTTTGCCCGACAAGAATCCATCGCCGATTCGTAAGCACCAGGAACCACGAGCAGGTGCCATGACCACCGATTCCTCTTCATCGATACGATTCGTTGGTTCGCGAAATAGCAAGGAGGAACCTATCGTGTGCAGACTCGGGTGTGGATTATTCTGGTCCTAAGACACATATAGGCGGAGTTCAGAGCGGCGTATAGAAATACTCATTCTAATCATAGGAAATTCCTTTAACAGAGTGACTCGGAGCGTCGCGAGGGGGCGAGAGGGGGTTGGGTTGAGAGATAGGAGAGGGTGCACCCCTCTCTGAAATTTCACCAAGGAGTCAAGACTGTCGACGACGACGACAACGGCGACGACGCCGACGACGACGACGACGACGTCGACGGGGCTGGCTATAAATACCAACCCCTCTGGCCTCTCTCTGCAGCCTCTCTCAATGTTGTCTCTCTCTCTCTCTCTCTTTGCTTCCCTCCCGAGAGAGTTGTCCTCATCCCCACCATTCCTCTTCCTATACCTCTTTCTCTCTCCCCGTTTCCCTTGTCTCGTTCAACCATTTTCCTCTTTCTCGAGTCCACCACGTTCTCCGCTCCTCGACGCGGCTTCCTCCTCTTTCCCTCGGCCTCTACGCCTCGTCTCGTTTCGTCTCGTTTCTTCTCCGTCGATCTTGGTTCTCTGCCTTCTCTTCCTCACTCCGTGCCTCTTTCTTCCACTCTGTCCATCCCTACCAGATCCCCGGCTACGTCTCTCTTCCGCTGTCCTTACCACCGTATGGTTCATGCTCGTACGCCTCTACTCCACAATATGTATTTAAAATAGCTGCATACTGCAAAATAACTGAAATAGCCGTGAAGGGTCGATGATCCCCGTGGCTCCTACTTCCTGGAACAGGCCGCGTCTTCACGGATTTTCGACGACGACCGACGAGCGGCCTGTCGCCACCGGCTAGCGCCACTATGTCCTTTTTCGTGCCTACTCTTCTTCGCTGCGTTCCATCCGCTCTGTTCTTCTATGATCTGTATGCGAGGTATAGTCGTCGAATAGGCACGCGGTGGTTTCTCGGCGAGGAGAACAATGGAGATTCGATGATCCGCGTTTCACGTTTAACTTCGGTAGGGTGGAAATTAATTCCGAAGATCGGCGACGCTTTCTTGCTTTGTTTCGCGATTTCGCGATTCGA
>SMSQ01018387.1:6584-17503 GCA_019453375.1 Ctenoplectra terminalis
GGTGGAAGTTGGAAGGGAAAGGGTAACAAGGAATCGGACATGAAGGTGGCTAATTGGTCAGGGGAATACGGCGATGGAGGGAGAAGGTGAGGGTGGAAGGAGTTTGAGTTAACGGGATATGGAGGAAAAACCCGGGAAGTAAGGAAAGTGACGAGGCTGAGGAGTCCGGTGTAGGATTTTATGGTAGGGCTGAGCTAATTGGTTTATGGTGGTTGATTGTTCGGTGATGCGACCGAACAGATACATTGAAGTAGAAAAATTTTTTGTAATATCATTAGTTCGGTTTACTTCAAACTAATAGATTTCTATAAGCATAAATATTATTTAGTCAATTTTTCTACATAAATTTCATTTTGAGTTTATATTTTTCTCACGCATGATTGTTAAACTCGAGCGAGAAATTTGAACTGCGTCAAATCGACGGGTTCCGTAAATCTAGTGTTAAAATAATGAAGGAAAAGAAATAAATAAATAAAACAGTGAACTAATAAAGCAATAAATACTGTGATCATAATTTTTTTTCGAAATGTGCAACCATCAAANGAGAAATTTGAACTGCGTCAAATCGACGGGTTCCGTAAATCTAGTGTTAAAATAATGAAGGAAAAGAAATAAATAAATAAAACAGTGAACTAATAAAGCAATAAATACTGTGATCATAATTTTTTTTCGAAATGTGCAACCATCAAACTATAAAATGCAGTTTGAAGCGTATCGACAACACGATATCGACACCGTGCGCACAGAAAAGTTTCATCCGGTAGCGGCGCTGTGTTTAATCGAAGATAAAGCTCGTACAGGGCTCCATGCATTTTCAGTAGCCACCAGGAAGATGAACGCTTCGCAGCAAGTAGCCAATGGAAATGCATGGCGGCGCTCAGATTACGTACGAACCAGAATAGCAAGCGAGTTTGAGCAGTTGCAGAAGGCGTAACTTCTCCATGAACCTTCGCCAGCGCATCTTGTATTCCGCTTTACGTGTCACGAGCCGGTCTGGCCATAAAAATTCCATGAAACTTGTGAGATGCGATGCTGGACGAAAACACGAGGTCAGATTTCATTGAATAAAAGAAAAGTCGTATGAAAGGAAGCTACTTTCTTCTTAGCTTAGCTTCTCTAAATTATCCACGGACCATTTCGGCCCGAATCCAACATTTTTCGATGCTCGTATCAGGAATTTTTTAATTAAATTAAATACTAGTCGGAGTCATAATTTCGATGGATTCGAATTTGTTTAACACTGGAACTATCGACGATTAAAGTAGTGTTATTTGTATGAAAGAAATCAAAATGATAGGTATTTCAAAAAATACCTATAATAAGGGCAACAATTCTTTATGAATATTTTTTACGAAAAATTGCGGAAAATCATAAAAAATTCATTATCGTAGATTTCTAAAATTTCTATAAGAAATTATGAACGAGTCATTCTGATTCGTTCGGTGGTTCTCGTGTTAATCATTTCACTACGGTGACTTCGTACCGAATCGAAACAGAATTAATATTGAACAAATATAGATATTAAAATTTAGGTATAATCGATAAAATGAATAAATAAATAAAAATTCAGGTACAACCAACGGAATAAATAAATAAATAAAAATGTAGGTATAACGATTAATTAACTCTCTATAGCCTGAATTTTGTCTGTTTATTGGAGAAAAACTTACGATTGATTGCAATTTTTCACTTTGATTTGAAAATGTTTCATGGATCGTGGTGTCACTACAGTAATACAGTAATCAAATTTAATAGTGCAGTGATAATTGAACAAAATTAATTTTTTCCCACAGAGGGTTAAATATGGTATAACACGTGTAAATAAAAATAAAAATAATTCTGTGGTACAGAAAATTTCCGAACAGGAATTTAGAAAACGATTGTACGAAAAAAAATTGTATTAGACGAAAGTTTTATTTGCATAAATTTCAAATTAGATTAACTTGGAATTTTAGCTCATTCGAAAGCTTCTCAGTTATATTTTTTAATCCAGGTTAATATAATATTTTTCGCAAACTGTGAAATACTTCTCGCTGAAAATATTATTTTCAGAGTATGTATTTCGTCAGTTAACTTCTAGTTGTCCCGGCGTAGAATTTTAACGAGTGGGAGGTCCAATTAAAAATAATTTTTCGCGATTCGTTGGAAGAAACATTTCGACAAAAATATTTTTGCATACCTTTCGGAGAAAAAAAAAAAAAATTACACATCCACATGAATTTCGGTGGAAATTTATTGCTGTGAAATTACTTTTAACCCGTCCAAAAAATTATTCTAACTCGGTGGAAAAAATATTTTCCATGTAAATCACAAGCTACGAACCGAATTAAAAATAAAATTCCTTGGTTATTACCTATCAAAATTTTAGTTTCGAGCACACGCAACAACCTGCTACGCGTTCATCAAGAGTTTCGCGATATTACTTGCAATTTATTACAGAGAAAAATGAATCGCGTTTATCATGCCGGCGTTGCATAAAAATTTCCACGATAATTTTGCCAGATTTTCGAAATCGGACCGTATAAACTGGATCTCTAGGAGTAATTACTGCAAAACAGTTTGAAAAAAGCTTCGGTTATATTCAGTTGGTAATTCGTGATTTTAAGTAACGTAAATCTTAAAATCACGAATAATTAACACTAAAATTATCAAAACTAAAATCCTTTAAAACTAAAACTATCAAAACGGTCAAAACTTGTTTGTAAGATTTAAATGTAAATTAATTTTTATTTATTCGCAATGTCGGTTTTGCATACATACAACTAGCCAAAACGTACAAAATTAATAATTTCTGGTCGTCCACTTGCTCGCCCTTGTATATATTGGGCCCTGGGTGCCCCTTCCTCCGTGAAAAGACGCTCGAGCAGTCGTATTTTTCCTTGAAAAATCAAGTCAGTAAGCTAGCTTTTCTGCGCTGCCTGGCCGCCAAATGCGGGTCAGAAGATGATCAGAGTCATTCCTCGGAGCATACCGCGTTTTATGACCCAGGTGCCTCCGTACTCACTTATTCCTAACATGTTCATAATTTCCTATAAAAATTTTACAAATTTTACAAATTTTACAAATGTTACAATAATGTAATTTTGGCGATTCTTCGTGATTCTTTTTTTTTTTTAAGAAATATGCGCAAAGAATTATTATCCTTATAATAGATATTTTTTCAAACACATATCACTTTGATTTCTTTCATACAAATTACTCTAATCGTCGGTAGTTCTACTTTTAAAATCTAAAAAATGTAGATATATAGGTTAAGAGTAAATTTCTTTCTACAGCTTCTAGGCGAATAAAAAAGCAATAAATAATACTGTAAAATTTATAGTTCAAAGGAAGTTGTTCAAGAATGGTATTTTTCAATATGTTTTGCGGCGGTCAGAACGTTTGCACCAACCTAATAGAATTTGTTGGTAAATGGATCAATATCCAGCTCGAGGGATCCATTGTACTATTCCAGCATTTCGTTCGTTCCAGGCTGATGCCGAATGTATTCGATTGAATATCTGCAGAGTTAAGATAGCGTTATTAATTATTAGTTAAACCGTGGATTATACATTACACGATAGGTTGTTTCCAGAGAAAA
Source organism: Ctenoplectra terminalis (assembly GCA_019453375.1). Lineage (NCBI taxonomy): Eukaryota > Metazoa > Arthropoda > Insecta > Hymenoptera > Apidae > Ctenoplectra > Ctenoplectra terminalis. The sequence goes on from SMSQ01018387.1 coordinate 10,165, forward strand.
CAGCGCCGGCTACGTTACCCTATACCAACTTTCCGAAGCAAATAAAACGATATTATTAAGCGGAATTGAAACGTCGATTTTAATCTGCTTGAAGCAGTTTAGCTTTTTACGTGGGAGGCTTCTTGTCGAGATTATTTAAGAGGATTTTGTTTTCAGACGTGACTAAGTCCTTGGAAGCTGTTGTTACAAAGAATTATGTACTCTGTTTCGGAGAAGATAATCGTTGCTCTTTAATATTTTATTGTCAGTTAAAATTGGCAACGAATGCGATTTTTTAAAATGATTCATTCGCGACGACTTTACGATGTTTATAATTAATTAACTAACTGAGGAAATTATATTTACCGATGATTCATCTTTATGAATATCACTTTGTTTCGTCCTTTAAAAAAAAGAAAAAGGTACTCACATTATTTAAACAGGTGTCTCTTAAAAAATTTCATGAAGTTTCTCAGATTTCATCTTATTATTTAAGGATGAAATTTTATTTGTGAAACTTGAAGCATTGATTTATCGATCAGTGCGTAGACTGCGAATTTTTACGCAAATTTATATTTTTTATAAATACGTTAAAATAGGTTAAGAGTTCATAGGGTTAACTTACGATATTATGGTCTAGCTAACTATACCTTATAGTAATTTTAATATAATTGTTGGATTCATTTAGGAGACACATTTATTCTCACTCAAAACCATGATTCTTATATTAAACTATTTCAATTTGTTCAAAATATTCGAAGTTCAATTGATTTCAAAATCTTTAGAAATATTAATCACAAGAAAAAGTTCTTATATTTTCTTTTCAACTCTCCACAGCCGAAATTTTATTTTATTGTAAAAAAAAGTTGCTTACAAATTAATTTCAATAATCAAAGAAACCAAATTATACAACAAACTGTAGCTCCTCCTCTCTGAGTCGCTAATAATCCACAAGTGGTTGATGCGACGATAAGTAATAAATTAAAAAAAAAAAACAAAAAGAAAAAAATTACAATTCTTTTTTTTACAATAAAATAAAATTTCGGTTATAGAGGCTTAAAAAAGATATAAGAACTTTCTTTATGATTAATATTTCTAAAAATTTTGAAATCAATTGAACTTCGAATTTCTTGAACAAATTGAAATAGTTTAATGATACAGTGATAAGTAAATAAAGCAAAATTTAAAAAATATAGATACGTAAGTACGTAATTTCAAAGTCGCGTGGCGCAATAGAGGGTTAAATATAAGAACTAGCACAAATGTTTCAGACTATTACGAGCACCTGCTCTCTTTTACTTTAATTGGCACTTCCGCTTTCGACCAAGACTTTCATCGGCCAATTTAAAAAGCGATTTAAGAAAACGTTTCCTTAAATTCATGCAAAAGTAAACTCATTCGCCGCGTTTTGAAGACGTTTAATCGTATTTTTTCGCCAGGCGAGAATTCTGTTGGAATTCCCTGGCCAGGAGAATAGAATCGCTTGAAAACCGAGGCTACACCAAAAAAAAGAAGAAAAAAAAAAAAAACAGTTGTGGTTCAAGCCCAAGAAGGAAGTCTAATTTTGAAGCGTTTAAATTATACGGTGCCCACTTGTCAGTAATTAAGATGCCGCGCACTCTAGAATTTCGCATCGCGGAATAATTGAGAATGTAAATGGATGAAAGGACGTCTTCTCAATAAAACTCCTTAAGATCTCCAATTACGAAAATTCGTAGAAATTCGTATTCAGCGAAATCGGGGTTATCCAAGTTCGACGTAGCAGTCAGTGGTCGAACAATCGCGAGCTGCTAGAACGAAACTTAATTTTTCATTTTTATACTAATTTATTCATGGTCTCAGGTAACGTTCGTTGAACTTGTGATCAAAGAGTGTAGAAAAAAAACTTTCTGTGATCAATTCTTAGACTGGTTACGAGAATTTTTTGGTTGGTCGATAGTTTTTTGTGTATCAGGTGTATCGATATTCGGTGTCTATTTTCAATTTGTATAAATATTATTGGAATTTATTGAATGTGAATGTAATCGAAAAAATTGCAATTTTTCTAAATTATTTTCCATAGAAATCTAAGTTTATAAATTCAGCTTTCTATCATAATTTAGGAAACAATTTTTAAAAATTAATTAGGTAAGATTCTAAGTTTTTACATTGAACTTTTTCTGATAAATTTAAAGTATGATTCTTTGAAATTATTTATCATAGAGATCTCGGTTGCTAATTTGAGCTTTCCATAATTTAAACTGCAATTTTTCTAAATTATTTATCATAGAAAATTGAGTCTTCCATGATGATTTAAAATACAATTTTTAAATGTTATTTAGTACAGGAATTTAAGTTTCTAAATTATGCTTTCCATGATAATTTAAAATAGAATTTTTCTAAATGATTTATCATAGAAATCTTAATCTCTAAATTGAGCTTTTTATAATAAATTAAAAATACAATTCTTCGAAATTATTCATCACAGAAATCTCGGTCCCTAAACTAAATTTTCTTTCACAATCTAAGAAACATTCCTAAAAATGATTTACCATAAGAATATAAGTCTCTAAATTGAGCTTTATTTTTTCTTTGTTTACCAATTATTTACCGTAAGATTCTAAATCTTTAAATTAAGCTTCTTATAATAAATTAAAAATACAATTTTTCGAAATTATTCGTCACAGAAATCTCAGTCCCTAAACTAAACTTTCCATCACAATCTAAGAAAAATTCCTAAAAATAATTTCCCATAAAAATATAACTCTCTAAATTAAGTTTTCCACGATACTCTAAACTACCATTCAAATTTAATACTCTGAACCATCTCGGTCTACTCATTCAGTAGTTCAAAAGTAATACTTTAACACAACATATCAAAAAACAAGAACAACCTTCTCCAAAAACACCTACATACCTTCCACAAAAAGATGTACAAATCTGTCTGGAAACGTTACAAAATTGCTATCCCATAAAAAGCAAAAATCATGATTTATCACTACGAACAATCGAAGCAACCGGGTACTTTTTTTTCTTCGTAATGAACAATTACGCGGAGACAACGACAGGCTCGATATAATCCGCTGATCCATGGCGACCAAGCCGCAAATTGAATTAGCCGCTGAACAGAGCAGAGGAGAAACCAAAATTAATAGTTTTGGCCTGCAAGGAAAGGCGACGCGTTGGGAGACGAGGAAGGGGAGACGAGCTGGCCGCCGATGGGACCTCGGTATGGATATTGGCCAGTGGGTTGGCAGACCTGCCTAGTAATATATCAGACCCGTCCGCTAGTAATATACTGCCTAGTGCGGCTTGTTTAGTAGTAATAAAGCGCATTGCTGCCGGCCGACAACGTGGACTCGGATCTTGGCAACGACAAGCACTGAATTTTATGTACATTCAGATTATAGATAGAGGAGAGACGAATTTATCTTGGAGAAGTTCTACGAACCTGCTCCACGGCCTGTTCGTTGGTTTTGAATCGACTTTGTTGTTTCTGGAGATATTTCCGAAGAAAATTAGAAAGAAATTAGAAAGTAATGGGATAATGTTATACTTGTGTTTAAAATATAGTTTCTTTATTAAATTAAGGGGATTAATGTGTATGTTTAGTTAGGTTTGGGTTTTATGCGCATCTTGGGATATTTAGATGTTTAAAAGATATTTCATTAACCCATTTGCATCGTTAGCGTATATACAGGCTCAATTTTGCTGATCACTATCACCGAAGTACGCATACGCTCAACTTTGTTGGTCGCTATCATTATTCGTTAGCTAAAAAATAGAAACGAAGGGCGTTGTTGGAGGTGAAAGTAGTAATTCTGAGTACAGCGAAGAAGAAATTAGGCCAGTGAAACAAAGATGAATTACTGAATATAATAAAAAAAAAAATTCATATTTCCTGATTTTTAAACACTTTTCATTCAGGCTGATTAAATAACTTTGCGTTTAACGCAAAAATACGAAGACTGTAATTATCAAGAAAAGGATGTACAATTTACAAAGTTTACAGGGTTTACAAAGTTCTTTGTTTTGCAATGAAGATTCCGAATGGCTTGAACGGAAAGTTCAGTGGCACGGAACGTGTTAACTAGTGTTTTCTATCTTTTCATTCGAATCTTAAAATTTGTTATCGAATTTAGTAATAAAAAAAAAATAAAGAGAATTGAAAGCTCGTGCTATTATTTAATATTAGATGCAAATTAAACGAATGCAATTAAAAACTCGTGGTATTATTTAATATTAAATACGAATTAAACAAATGCAATCGAAAGCTCGTGCTATTATTTAATATTACATGAGAATTATTAAAAAAAAAAAAAAATAGAATTACCAATTAAATATTCCAATAATTAAAATATTTTTCAACAGCACTGAAAGAGACTTATAGGCTTTAACGATTAAAAATAAATGTTCCAACCACCACAAGCATTCTGCCTCACACTAATTTTCAATTAAGCTCGGTGTAAAATTTATTTTTCTTCCAAGAAGTTAAAGTTTTATTTGAAAAAAGAAGCAGTCGAATTTATTAGCTTAATTTAAACCAAAGAGATTAAATGTAAATGCCTCATCCTTTTGTAATTCAAGCTTTTTCCCCTGTAAGTAGCAGTTCTTCGAATTAAAGTTTTTCATTTTAATTAAATTCCTAGCAACCCTGCATTACATTCCCCTATCATTACCATAAATGATTCCTTAAGTAAAAGCTTAAAATTAGCATCAACTGCACAGATACATTTTAATTAAAATTCCTTTTCCTATACATTAAATCATCACACATTAATACGATTTATGAAAATCTCCGTTCACACAATCTTCTCATCATTCTTCAATTCCTTTATATAAAAATTTATTTAAAAAAAGCTATAATTTATTCTAACATAAATACACAGTTGTGTAACAAATACAAGTTGTGTTACCATTCTTTTCTATACATTTTCAATCTAGTTTCCCGAAAAATCTCGATTCTAAGAGGTTAAATAAATAAAGCTTCGGATCAGAAAGCTGATTCTCCTACTATTCTAAAATTCCATTACCCGAACACATTATGTCTTCCTACTACTTTGAATCCAGGACGGACCAACGAACCTAAAAGAAATACCTTGTCACTTACATGAATTTTAAAATCGATTAAAAAGAAAAAAAATTGCAGTCAAAATCAACGAAAGAAGAACCGGAACACGGTACATTAAACATCATGGCAAAAAAAGCATATCTTCCTTCGCTCTTTTTATATCCTCTTACTATTCTAGCTTCTGCAAAAAATCATCTTATTCTACTTCGCAACCTTTGTCGCGGTACAATATACAATAATGCACGGTTAAATTCCACTAAAACCTACACGGTTAAATTCCAACGACGCATTTTCTCTTTTTTACCAGCACTCAGCACCTCGAGCTCGACGAAGCTTTATCTCACTCGTTATATCTATTCTCTTACTTTGTCGAGCTGTGCTCGAACCAACTCCTGGAGAAATAAAAAAACGCTAACCTGGACGCGAGAATTCCACTGCTGACTTCTGAACTTTGTGGAATTTAACCGTGCATTACTCCGGGACAGTGGCCTGCGATTTCACGTCGCAGGAATCGGAAACAAAGGAGAGGCGGTCGAAGATCGGTCGTAAAAAGTCGAACGCATACGTCGCTGTACATATATCGGATTAGCGCTTTCGACTATTTATCTCCCTTCGTTCTGTCCCAAGACAAAAAATTGTCAGGGAAAGTTGTAACCGGGGCAACTGGTTGCTGTTTAGAGACTTTCTTTGCGTAGTTCTTAGACCCTTTAATCCTTAGCGGTCGTGTTTATTTAAGGCGCGGATCTTGTAATTAATTTTCCTAATATACAAAATAATTTAACACACTGCATACGGCGCTCCTAGAGCCCGCACATTTTTAGGCGCTCTAGAAACACTTTATACGATGCATATATTCACTTTTTTAATTCGCATTTGGTAGCAGATATTCACATAAAGTATTCTTAAATATTACTATATATTTTTAATACATCGTGTACATTTTTTACATTTAAAAAATGTTAACTATTTATTTTACAAGTTTGAATAATCATTTCTTTGCACGTCAAAACACCCCTATTTTAAAAATCAAATCCATTGCTCTATAGCAACACTTAGAACGTGTGATAACCTCCATACCACGGGAAACGTGAAAAAAAAATCTCTTTTAACACTAGAACTAATTAATTTTACCAAAGTGGTGAAAATGACCCATTCGTAATTTTTTACAGAACCTTTATAAATTAACTACGGTGCCTTTGGGCAGATTTTCCGCGATTTTCCGCGATTTTCTATAAAAGATATAGATAAACTTTTGCCCGCATCGCATTACGTATTATTTTATATATTAGGTTGTCCCGAAAGTTTCTTTCGTTTTATTAATAAGTAATGAATCCATAATATATTACGTTTTACAATATATTATTATTTTATATAGGATTCATTTTGCAGTATTCTTTCCCTCCATCTCTCCATTCCCTCCAAAACCTGAGTGTTTTCAGCAAATTTCATATTTATCCGTCTGATCGGAAACTTTCTGCCAGGGGTTGTACTTTCCACTTTGATTTCTTCGCTAGAAACAAGCATACCTTAATCGTCGGTAGTTCTAGTGTTAAGCAATCTGAATATTTCACCAGAAAATGAAAGGACAGTAAGTGGAGCAGACAAAACAAGTCGGTGAAAAGAATCACTTCCACCAGGTCGAAGCTTCGTCTTATCCGGGTCGAACGACAAGCTTTTCCATTAAGTCGCTCGACCGGCTTCTTTCCTCGCGCGTGCACGAGAAGGATGCCGGCAATAGAATTGCTAATCCGGTGATAAACACTTCCAAACGGCGTACGGACGAGTACTTTACGTGGCTGGTGTAACCTGCATCCAGGGCCATTAATGCACCCGTCGAGAAAAAGCTGCGGCGGATGCAGTGCACCGTGAAATAAAGCCGCGGTCGAAGGGGCACGCGATGATGAGGGTATATCTCGAAGGCTGCCAGAGAAGAATTTCCCTTTTACATCGAAGTTCCTTTGGATTCATTGCGAATCGTTTTCCAGATATTCCACGGTGTGTTAATAAAATGCCTTCTTATCGGATCGAGAGTGGCTTGCCAAGTGGAAAGACAGAAAAAAGTTGGAGAGAAATGTTTGAAGAACCTTTTTGCGGTCAACTATTGGGTAAACGATCTTGTAGAGTGTTTTGAATTTAATGAAGTGTGACCGTGGATCGTGGGAGCAATTTTTTATCGGTGCTTGCTGTGTTATTCTTGTGTTTTATTTTTAATGACAGATTCTGGATATTTATTAGATTTATTAAGTTTATTAGATTTGCTTCGAGATTTCATGATTTTTTTTTTGTTTTATGGAGTTTGACAAGAGGTGT
>SMSQ01018388.1:9517-27108 GCA_019453375.1 Ctenoplectra terminalis
TATGGACCGACGCTGAAATTTCAGTTTAGACATCGTTTGGTAACTGAGAACTGACAGTATCAATTTAAAAAAATAATACCTTATAATTCATTAATGGATTCTATTAAATCACATTAAACAAAGATACGACTTTCCTTTACAGGTCTCTACAATTTTCTTCTTAAATTCTTAACGATTTTGCGACCAAATGTTTTTCAATTAGTATCGTACCACACAGCCTAATGGAAAGTCGGCCAAAATCGGCGTGGCGTTTAACGTGTTAAAGACATTTTTCCGAAGTAGACGAGGGAGGTGGATAACTCTTTTTGATTGGTAAGTTGAGAAAAAGTGAAAATGGCACCCCCAAGTCTAACGGTCACTCTCAGGTATGGCTTGCACCCTTGAGTGATGCACGCGGAAAAACCCGTGTGTCAGGGCACAATGGGGCGGTAGGTAATAACCTTGGGCAGCGCTCCGATGCTGGTAAGCAATGTTAAGAATGTAAATTGAAATGAATTGGAAAGCAAGAATTCTGGCAGCCAGATGTGGGCAAAGCCATTGTAAAACCTAAATATTAGAAAGTTAAGGTGCCCGATGGCCTCCCATGTTTATTACCGCTGCGAAAATAAATTAAATTGCTTATACGCGATGAACGTCTATACAGGGTGTTCAGTAAGACTGAACATTGTAGGGTGCGAGAAATGTGTGTTTAGTATGAACCAGGTGCTAGGAAAGAGCGTTTGGGCCGAGTGACAGTATAGGGAAAAGATTAACGAATGAAGAGTGTTTGGGCCAACTAAGATGTGAATGAAAAGTGTTTGGTCCGAGTGACAATTTTTTATCCGAGTGAGAATGCGTGCACGATAAAGATAAACGCAGTGTTAAGGACAGTTAAGGACTTAATTTGTGATAAGGACGAACCCTAGCTATTTTTGAGAATGATCATTTTCACATCTGGCACGTTATTAGTTCACGGCCTAGAAACTGGCGAATATTTCGGTGTTCGTCGCTTTCTGCTCAATAGCAAATTGCTGTATCCTAATCTTTATCACCGAGGACTGACACATGTGTACATCAGCTGCTACCTTTGACACCGTTACTTGTGAACCTACCTGACCTAGGACTGACGCACGAACTCTGAGGCCAAGCACTACCTCTTCTGACACCAGAATTTTGAACTCATTGGACATAGCATGTCTCCCACTCTCTTGGCGAAGGCACATCTATCGAGAGTGTCTAGTATTTAAGCTACTGTTACTGAGTATTATTGATTATTGAATACGGAACACTAGTGACGAGGTGAGATTTCCTTTCATATTTCTGAACTGAACTTTGAACATTGTACACGTGAGGACTTTGAACTGTAGAACTGGAACTCGTACGAATTTGACAAATATAGCATCTATATTTATTATTGTACATTGTGTTGGCATTTTATGCTAAATATTCGACTCTAGGAACACTGTGGGAGCCAACACGTAGAGTGTGTGAATCTGTGTGAGAATCCGTGATTCAATGTATGCGTGCGGATGAGTGTGTAAAAGCAAAGATTGGATTAGGAAAAGGGTTGGTTTAACTGTAGCGTATCGAGAAGAGAATAAAACTTGTGATATAACCACCGAAAACTGCACTATTTATTGACACATTGCGTACGGCGCTCTGCTGGCGCAACACGCTCCTAGGGCCTGCACATTTTTGGGCGCTCTAGAAACACTTTATACGATGCATATATTCACTTTTTTAATTAGTATTTGGTAGCAGATATTCACATAAAGTAATATTTTTAAATATTACTATATATTTTTTATACATCTTTTACATTTTTTACGTTTTTGAAAATTTTAATTATTTATTTTACAAGTTTGAATAATCCTCTGAATAATCTTTTTTTTTCGCTAACCATTTGTTAAGGGAATACGCAAGACTTCGTTACCCTAGTAACATAACAAGAAAATCCATTTTTAGTTCCTTAAATCGTCGATTGATTCGAAGAAACCTGAAAACGAGATATCTCGATTCCCGGCCACAACGTTCGGATTCCTAAAGACGAGATATCTCGTCTCCCGTACGCAATGTGTTAATATCCCCACAATATGCAACAGCCTAATATTAAAACTGTGTTTCCAGAGTGGAGATACTGCAATTGGAAGGAGAGATATTGCCGTTTTCATCCTTTTTTCGAAAACTCAGTTCTGATTCAAATACCGGACTTTATAACTGCCTAGGTCACTTCTAAGTGTGTGTTTCACATTCAGTACAAAATTACGCACAACATAGCGTTTCCGGAGTGGAGATACTGCAATTAGGAGCAGAGATATTGCCGTTTTCATCTTTTCCTCGAAAACTCAGTTCTGAAGAAAGCATCGGAGCTTATAACCGTCTAGGTCGCATCCAAAGGAAATTTAATGTGTGTTTCACATTCAGTACATAATTACATGCAACATAGCGTTTCCGGAGTGAAGATACTGCAATTAGGAGCAGAGATATTACTGTTTTCATCCTTTCCTCGAAAACTCAGTTCAGAAGAAAGTATCGGAGCTTATAACCGTCTAGGTCGCGTCCAAAGGAAATTTAGTTCCTGATCTACGGCGAGGTCAACGTACTTAACGGTTGTTAAGGGTCAAAATCGGAACAGTGACACAATTGACCCACATTTTCAAACAGCACGCGAATTTTTTGTTGATCGGATAAATTTAATTCAATTTTTCGATTCGTTCTGAGTTACTCGTTGAAGTCAAACGCGGCGCAGAGACAACGCTCTCGCTGGTAGCTGGCCGTCTTTCTCGGTCTGTGATTGGTCGGTGTTTTTCGTTAATAACTCGTTAACAAAGCCGAATTTGACATTTTCGCAAAGGAAATAGTTGCTCAGAATTATCTCAGGAATCACCCCTTGTTCAGGTACGCGCCTGGGGGTGCGTGACGCTGGCCTCGCCCCTGGGCAAAAGCGAGAACTCGTCCAGCGAGCGGGACATATAGTCGAGAATCGGCTTAACGACGGACAATCGAGAGTGACTTGACAACAAACAGACAGAATATTCGAGACAAACTGTAAAAGCGCACGTATATCACCGCATTAATAATAAATATTACGTTTTTTGTAAAAATACCAGCATTTAAGTTTGTTTATGCGTCAGAGCGTCGAGGGTTGTATTCGCGACGGTTGACTGACGCGGGTTCTGCCCTCAGAAATCGTATTCTGACTGGAGCCCTTAATCTATGTTTAGTGGACTGTATTTTTGTGTGTTTGTCTTTCAATGACTGAGTTTGACTGTTTCTTGATTTTGACTGATGCTTGTTGCTGTCTAGATGTTGACTGATGTTTTGTGTTCTTGTTTGGTATGTCTAAAATTTCGTGTCTGCTGTGATTGGTGTGGTGTGTCTGGAGTGGGCGAATTCTCAGTTTATCGAATGATTTTTGTATTAACCCCTTCCCGTACTTTAGCGAGTCTGACTCGCGATGAAGATTTTGGCCCAAACATGAATATCGCGAGTCAGACTCGCGACCAGATACTCGGGCCAAACGTAAACATAACAAGCCGAGCTCGTGGACTGATTTTTTGCCCGTTATGATCGTGACGTGAGAAGTATCATACCATGGAGGATTTCTAGAATTGTACGTATTTCCTTTTTAGACATTCATTCAGTTTTATGATTAAATTTTTTTAAATAATATGCCATTTACTTTTAGGCGTAGTATTATTACATTTCTCAGAGGACCAAACTATTATACATATACTACAATATTATATACAAAATATAATAAATTTATAATATCTATAAAAGTAAAAACGTAAGAGTTTACTTCCTCAACAGCAGTGTCGCGTAAAATTGACTATACCACAGGTATCGTGATCATCTACATTTCGGTTCGTATTGCGATTGTTTACAAGCATCGGTCTGGACTGTTTAGCGCGCGTCGATGTCTATCGCTTGGGCCCGAGTTTCGTCGAGCTAAATGGCACGGGAAGGGGTTAATGGTGTGTCTAGTGTAGCGAGGGTGGGATCATGTGAAGTAGTGGGAAAGTGTAGTGGGAAAATGTATAACTGTTTTTTGTCTATTGTGTCGTCCGCTAACGGCGTCCTGGTCCCTTGGCTTGGGTCAGGCGCGTCTGGTGTCCAGGTGGGACGTTTTTCCCGGCGATTGCTTGTAAAGTACTTCGCCTTTTTACGGAACTGATTATTTATGGCGGAACGGCAATTTACGATTTAACAAAGTTATTCCCATGAAAGTGGAAATCCTTCAAGCAAATCAGACGGCATCAGAGTGCAATAATTAAAGGACACGAAACAGCGTGGTCCTTAACACTCCTTAAAAGGATTTACAGACCTTTTGAGACACCCTGTACACGCATGCCACTTTCGTTAGGTAGGGCTCGCAGTCGCCTAAAAGCGTTGGCGAAGAAATGTCCTTGACCGGACAGGTCTTTTGGTCCCAAGTATAGTGGCGCCAGATAACGGTTACGCAGTCAGAGATTCAATTGCTATACCCACGTGCAACGCCAACTCGGTTGCAATTGCCACAAATGAAAGTCCACCGAGAGAGATCCAATTTTATGCTGGCGTTCGCAAAGATTCTGTTACACAATTGGCCATAAACGTACGTGTAAAACGGCGAGGGTGCTGGAATTCGAGAAAAATTTTACGAGATTATTAATCCGTTTTACGAGAATTCATTTTCTACGGTGATAATACTTGATGCCAGTTTGATCTCATCGAGCCATTTAATGTTATTATATCGTTATAGGGACAAAATTCTCCTGTATGGTGTAAGCGGAGTATAAATCAGTAAGATAATTGCGAATTATATCAGAGAGAAAGTGGTATTGCTCGTGCAGTGTAACCTCGATAATTCAGAAAACTTTGTAGGACGTAAATTTTCTTGATTTTCTTCCGCTCTGCTCTAAAAATCTCTATAACTCGAAATAAAACTTTAATATGTATTTTACCTTTATAACTCGACTTCAGAGAAACTCAATAGGATCAATTGTTCTGCGATCGTTAATTATTTATTTCTTTATAGAAATGAACATCGCACGCGTCTTAACACTTGACTAACCGAATGGAGCGATCTACCATTTTGAAATAAATCGCTGCGTGACCGAATGGAGAGATCTTTCGTTTTTTTCTTAACACTAGATTTACGGGGATTAATTGGACTATTTTAACGGGTATATTGAACTGTGCTTTTTCTGTAATAGTATTAGTTAATTTTATTTGAAATTAATAGGTTTTTAGTCGCACAGATTTAGTTAGTATGTTTCTTGCATTTAAATTCTATTTTGAGCGTACATTTTCTACACAGATAATTATTGCACTTGAGCATGAAATCAGAAATCCGTCAAATTGACGGGTTCCGTAAATCTAGTGTTAACAACGCGTTGAATATGATTTTGTTTATCATTTCTATTTTGTTATTTAATGGTATTGAGTTTTAGTTGTCGTACAGTTAGTTGTGGTAAGCGCGGTTGGCTAACAATAAGTGTTAATCACAAATGTAGTTCACTGTAAAGGATTGAAAGAACAAGTTGAAGCACAGTTCTGTCGTTTCTCAATCTTTTCTCTGGATCAAATATAATAAAATAAATTCTAAATATAAATTTTAAATACAAATTTTAAACATCAACATTGACTGATAAAGTAAAAATAGTTGAAATAGTAAAAACTCGATCAAGAAAGAAAGAGAATATTGCTAATGAATTTGACTATCTCATTAGCATTGTATTGACAGTTCTAAAAAATGAAAAAAAAGTCACGCAGATAATTTCAAGAACTAATTTAGATATCAAGGAAAGAAGATGTGCTGAATTCTCTGATCTTTCCTTACGTTATGTATTTTTTAGAATACCTATCATTTTTGTTTCTTGGAATACAAATGGATCTGTTTTAATCGTCAGTAGTTTTAGTGTTAACAATTTAGGATGGAAGACTGTATACAGAGTAAACAATATAACTTCATCGTCTGGAATATCTCACTTATTTGTAATAATCTGAAAAAATGTTGAAGAAAAACATTGTTCGGTACTCAAAATTTTTAACCGGAATTCACGTTTGGGTCGAACTTATGTATTAAGTTGGAAACTATGAAACAGGCGTTTTTTGTTTAGTCTGTGTTGAGCTGCGACTGAGAGAGATACATCGTAACGTGCTATCGATATTTTTATTTATAAAGCTTAAAGGTATTCTTCTTACTCATTTTGTAAAATTTTTTCGTCTTTGTATCCCATTTTTATTTTATTTTTATCCTAAACCAGATGGAAACAAAACGCGATTTACATCTACTCTTCTTGTACGAGTTTAAATTAAATCATACCGCGGCTCAAGCTTCGAGAAATATTAATCAGGCATTCGGAGATGGATCCACCGATAAAAAAAATGCTCGATATTGGTTCGAAAAATTTCGTTCCGGCAATTTGAGTATCGTGAACGAGCCTCGAGGAAGACCACCGGCCCATATTGATAACGAGGAATTAAGGACGACCGTGGAATCCGATCCACGCACAACTAGTCGAACACTTGGGTCTAAACTAGGAACTAGTCGTACAGCTGTGTTAAAACGTTTGCGTGCAATAAATAAAGTCAAAAAATTGGACTCATATGTGCGGCACGAATTGACGCAACGCCCGTTTCATAGTTTCCAACCTAATAGATACCAAAACAAAACCGGCGAATTGGAAATCATTCAAGTCTCCTATAAATCATTCGTCGAAGTATCTATTGCGTAACTTCAAATATCTTGCATAGTAAAACACATTTCCTACTACTATTACTCCTACAATCCAATACAATAAACGTATACTAGGTTTAGCTTACATTAATTCAAGATTCGCGTCTGGTAGCAGTACCAACCGTGGCAATTGTCATAAAAATAATCCAATATAACGCTAAAAGGTCATAATGAGGACGTTGTCTCTGCTTTCACCGATCCTCAAGCCAGGAAATCCTTATGCAACCCGATGGAATTTCATTGCAAACTGGCTCGTGTACAATGAGAATACCGGCGTCTCATAAATGTGTCTCATCTCGTCGATTATTCGTGCTCCATACTTTCATATCGATATTAGAAGTACACTGGCAGTCAGCTATACTTGCACTGGGTGAGCTAATAAAAACTTCTGCTTTAAATAATTTGCTATTTATTGAGTTTATCGGAAAAAGTTTTTTTCTTTAAGTACATAGTATTCGTTAAGGTTCGACGAATGGATGAATTTATACCTTTTTATGTTTTTTCTGAGATGACAAGATTACTTTGAGTTTTTTACATGGCATTGCATATTTTTATAACATTGCTTTATAGCCGAGGAAAAGATGAAGGTTATCTTTAACTGTCCTTGAAATAAGATGAAATAAGATGAAACAAGTTGAAGTAAGATGAAATAAGTTGAAATAAGATGAAACAAGATGAAATAAGAGAAAATAAGATGAAATAAGATGAGATAAGTTGAAATAAAATGAAATAAGATGAAATAAGATGCAAATGTAGTGAACTGTTACTGTATCACTTACTGTTAGTGTTTTTTTCCACCGTCACTGTTTCCTGGCTATCGTATTTTTGAACAAAACTTTTCTAGTTTATCTCCCAAACTTTTTTCTTCCAAAGTTTCATGAAACATTTTCAGTTTCTATTCCTCTTTTTCTTTTTTTCTTTGTTTTTTAATACACTTCAATATCTCTACTTGCACACTAACGAACTTGATATATAAAGAAAGTTGAATATGTTTTTCTTTGAAGGACTACGATTATTTGGAAAATACTAATCCGTATTCAAAGCGGCTATAAGTCGAATCTTCATTTGTTGAACCTCTCTTATCCGAAAACTTCGTTTAGATGGAACCTCCGTAGCCCTTCAGATTCTAATTACCGAGGTTTGACTATACTAAAAAAAGCATGTGGTGCCATTTCAAAATTCAATATTATTTATCTTGATATTTCATAAAATTTAAGATATAAAAAATTCAAAATGTGCCTGTTTTACGAGCCCCATAGAATACTATGTATTCCATCTAAAACATTTTTTAACCCTGCTACGATCCTTGGGCCATTTTCGACCCAATATGTTATTTTAGTTTTTCTTTTTTCGTTAAAAGATTTTCTAATTTTGAGAAAAATATAAAAAAACTACTCTTAATATACGAATTTTCTTATTTTAGTTTTATGTTAACCCTCTATGGGCCCGTGTGACTTAAAAGTTACAAACTGATGTATCTATATTTAAAAAAATTAATTTTGTTTAGTTATCACTGCACTATTATTATTATTATTAAATTTGATTACTGTATCACTGTAATGGCACCACGATCCATCTACAGTAATTATTAGTTAAAATATTTTCAAATCAAAGTGAAAAACTGTAATCAATCGTAATTTTTTCTCCAATAAGCAGACAAAATTCGGCCCATAGAGGGTTAAAGACTTATTTTTATCAAAACTAGGAACTTTTTTCACTAAACTGAGAGCACGCTTCGGTCGAAAAAAATTTGAGAGCCATAAAAGGGTTAATCAAATTAATAAATAACGAGTCACTTCAGGTGGCAGTTTTTATCGAGCCACTCTGTATACGATTGGAGAACATATTTGTTTCCAAGTTTACGTAAGATCGACATCGATATCGATTTCATCCTTGAATATTCAGTGATGGACGTTTCTCTTGAATTTTCCTCCATTTTTTTCCTTTTCAACGGCCAGAGAACAGTTAAGTCTGTGCGAAAACGTTGCGCTTGAAGCTTGTAAAAAGAGGAAGGCCTTGAAAGGATTGATATTTATGGTATTTCTGGGAAGAGCTCATGGATATACATATTTTGTTTCTTTTTGGCTCGAAAGTGTGAACTGTCGATTTTGGATCGTGATGTCCTGCAATGCATTGTAATTGAGATTAGATTTATTCTGTGGCTGTTGGAAAAAAAGGTGCCATGCGAAGTTGTGAAATATGGTATCAATTCGCTGAATTTTGTCTGTTCGCAGATGGATGAGTCTTTTAATTTATGGGATGTGTTTAAAGGTTAATTAATTCTGCTGCAGGTTGTTTCGATAGAGCCGATCATTTCTGCGTCGAAATAAAATCTTTTGCAGTTTTTACGCTCATTCTTGAATCGAAAAAGAAAAAATGCAGGAATATAAAGATCATTTGTTTAGAAATTTTTGATAGCAAAAGTAAACTTTTTTTGTTTTTTCAATAAATTCTTTAGCCACTCTTTCACATAATTAACTTTTTATACATGAATATTTATCACTCTTCTCGTATTTTAACGTTGGTTTCATTTAAAAACTACTATTTCTCTACCTTTTACAATCTTTTAAAACCGACTGTTTCATATTAAGCGGTTATCCTATACAAAAAAAGGTGACCTTGGAAACTTATGGAAACCTTGGAAAAAAACTGATAAAAAGTACAACGTAATTGCTTTAACACGTTCGACACCGTCACATATTTATGCGTGACACACCAATTTCCATTGAGAGATCAGCGTCACGCATCTGTGACACGTTGAAAAGCAAAGTTTATATACTTTTATACCAAATACTATGCGAATAAAAATTTACAGTAACATTTGCAAAAATGAAAAAAAAAAAATAATGGACCGCGGTTGGAAATTCTTCTGCGTGGCGTGGTAGCGAGCGTGTTAAGAGCTATTTTAATCCATATTATACGGCGTGTACTAACGACAGAATAATTTAAGTGGATCACGTTGCATACTTCACTCTATATACCATAAGACGCTATCATCATTTCCCTTCATCCTATTCACCTGGTTCCCCGGTTCTCCGGACGCAGCAAAATTATCAGGTCGTTCACGGAACGATCGAAAAGCACTGGAAAACGAAGTCACGGTGCGAAAAAAAAAAAAAAACAAAAAGGAAAAGGAAGGATAGCGCGTTCACGTTTCCACGTTTTTACTGGTATAAGGCAGATCACGTTTTGCGCGGCTCGTTTTTCCTCGGTGGCCGATGCAAGAACATAAAACGCGGCGAGATTGCATCGGAAGAGAATCGCACGCATAACAAACCTATGAATTCCCTGGGACGCGAGAAGTCCGAAGCTTCAGCGAGGAAACGCGTCTGACAAGACAAAGGACATTGCTTCCTCATAGCGGCTGGATTCCTCTAACGGGAACGCCACTTCAGAACGTTTAACGAAGATCCTGAAAAGCTTGTTTGAAAATTATTACTGTCTCGCGGAGGAGTTCCACCATTTTTCGTTGCTTAATCATGCGTTTGTTCCTTACGCGTGTGCGTGTATGCACTCCTCGCACGATTTATGCAGGAATTTTTATACGAATTTTTGTTTTTTCGCGCGCGGTAAATAATTTGTCCTTTTAGGCGGACTTTTCGTATGCAGTGTCGATTTATGCGAATAGAAAATATATTTTTGTGGGATCATCATCGAATTTATTGTTACGAGTGAGACACAAGTTCTTATTTAACTGTATTAATTATATCGGGACGTTTTTGAAAAGGCTTGTTTGAAAATTATTACTGTCTCGCGGAGAAGTTCCACCACTTTTTGTTGCTTAATCAGGCGTTTGTTCCTTACGCGTGTGCGTGTATGTACTCCTCGCACGATTTATGCAGTAATTTTTATACGAATTTTTGTTTTTTCGCGCGCGGTAAATAATTTATCCTTTTAGGCGGTCTTTTCGTATGCAGTGTCAATTTCTTGGATTAGAAAATATATTTTTGTGAGATCATTATCGAATTTATTGTTACGAGTGAGACACAAGTTCTTATTTAACTGTATTAATTATATCGGGGCCTTTTTTGAAAAGGCTTGTTTGAAAATTATTATTGTCTCGCGGAGAAGTTCCACCACTTTTTGTTGCTTAATCAAGCGTTTGTTTTTTATAAATGTGCGTGCATGCGCTCGTCGCACGATTTATGCAGTAATTTTTATATGAATTTTTGTTTTTTCGCGCGCATGAATATGAGCTGCTAGAGAAAAAAAAAAAAAACATATATATATATATATATATGCTTCAAATATTTAAGTACTTAGAAATATTTAATTATTTTATTTAATAGAATAAAAATTATTTAATAAAAATAATTAAGTACTTTATTAGATTCCATTATCTTTAAATCTATCCCTCGTTAAGTTACAAACTGCATATTAATTGAATAAAATAATGTTGAATATGAAATATTATAGGAATTGATTGTACGTATAGCTCTATAACATATTTTACCTGTATGCCAGGTTTCATCAAACTCAGCGTATGTTAATCGGGTGATGTTCATTAGATAAGTTAAAAATAAGTGTTTTAGTAGTATTTTAAACCTAAACAGAAAAGATACATTAGAATATTTAATTAAGAAAGGTAGATCACTCGATCCGAATTCATGACATTTTGATTTTCTCTTGCATCTACTTTATTTAAACTGTATTAATTCAGCTATTATTATTATATTATTATTACTATATTATTACTACTATTATACTATTATTATTATTACTACTACTACTATATTATTATACTATTGTACTATTGTACTATTATTATTATTATTATTATTATTATTACTATATAATTACTATATTATACATTAAGCTATATTTGTATTTATCTAACGAAAATTGGATTTACGTCGATTACCGTAATCTATCGATGGCTCATACGGTACTTAAGAGGATATGTATAGTCAGAGAGGCTAATTTAAAAATTTGCTGAATTTTCATTAAAAAAAACTGTATGGGTTACGAGTGAAACGTTTTATATTTCAGTAAAGTAAACATTGAAGAAGTTATACAAAAATATTAAAGTAAAATTGTAGTTCCTGAAGAGCGGTATAGGCTGAATAACAAAATCACTTTTTTTTTTAGGCGGTTGGCGGTAATCACCATAACTCCGGACTGGATCATCTGAAATAAAAGATCAACACAGTTTTTGTTAGTATACTTAATTATCCCCCGTTTAATCGTTTCTTTTCACAAAAAAAATTAGCTACGTTAACCAAACCTGTTTAACATAGTAATTTATATCTTTATCCATGACAGAAGATTTGTTTAAGTTAGAAATAATGATAGGGTATAAAGATGAGAGAATTTGTAGACTAATGACAGATGAATGCCTCGTTGTGCGAATAATGAAATTTCTGTGCTTTTTATTTTCTACTTCGAGTTCGTTTCAAGAAGCGACGGGGATAAGCTCTGCTAAATTAACAGGTTTCTCTGGCGCGTAATTAGCACCTTAGTCTATAATGTTGAAGAACGAGAATGTTTTTTCTCGAGGCCATATTTCTTTTACCTTCATGCATTTTTATGCTTCCACTGATTGTGAGTTTCTAAAACACAATCAAATCTTTTAAAACCCTTTGCACTGGAAGTTTTTTTTTCATTTATATTACCAGCAACTCGAAACAGTTTCAGTGAAAAAATCGTATTTATATATACGTAAATGATGTGCGCATTCAAAGGAAAGACATCATTGTATGTTATTATTTTTTTTTTTAATTGATTATAGATTCAAATATTGTGGTATATAAGAAAATAAAAAACTATAACATTATTACATTTTGTAATTCATCACTACTACTTTCAATATCACTGTAATTCTCACAAATTCTTTTTTTATTTGTCGTATCGGGGTATAAATTTGAATTAAAAATATGCTGTTATCGAGAACGTCATTATCCGCGAGCCGCGATCGTTATTTGTCAGCAAAAGTGATTTGTCTTTGTCCTTATGTATCAACTAAATATTATTTGCATTGTCTCCATAGCGGAGCCCTCGAGTTTGAACACAAATTTTAAACGGCTCCGCTCCGGAGCCCTCCAGTGCAAAGGGTTAATAACTGGGTTTGTTATAACTGCATTACAGATATGTTAGAATATGCAACAAATGTGCAAGAAATATGTAAGTAAATACGCACGTGTGCTATATGTTATCAGTGGCGATGATAATCCGGATACGTATGTACACTACCGTTCATAAATATCCGACACTGATAAATTTGTCACCTTGATCAATTTATATTGATTTCAGTACACAAATGTTACCGAAACATGTAAAATAATGACAATTTAATAATTGGAAATAATATTAACACGTTGACTGCCACGCGCATTTTACGTGGTTTGCTCATGGCGCCAACATGAATTTCTTATTATGCGATGTATGTTATGTTGAACAAGGTAATATCTATATTTTCCTTGTACTAATCAAATTATTTTTGTATGTTCAGTATGGCATTAATTTCTTCGAACCATTATAGTAACAGTGGTATTATTTGAAAATTTATCAGTATCGATATTTACTCTAATTATGTATTTTACTATTGGTCGCGTCGCCGGCCACCGGTGGCCCCCGTGGCAGTCAACGTGTTAACTACCTTCTTAAGGAATCGATAAATTGTAAATTGAAATTATCTATTAATAAAAATTTGCCAATAGCGTATTGCAGGAATAGTAGTGTATGTTGAAGTGCTTTTACAGATTACATTACAGATTACAAGTACATCACGCACGGATGGCGAAATTTCTCGTATTTTATATTTCATTTCTTGAAAAGGTAAAAATAGTAAGCGACGACGTACGAAAGATTTCTTTTAAAAATGATCTTCTTAACTCAAACTTTAAATTATTATCTATATTTAAAATACGAAATTATTCCTCAAAGTACTTATGTAAGCAACAATTTATTCTAATTCTATTCCGTAGTAAGATTTAGAAAAATCAGGAACCGTCGTCAATGTGTTAATAAAAATTTCCCAATAGTGTGTTAAAATTAAATACACGGTTCGTAAAAGGACACTGGCTGAATTAACCATGGTCGTTTGTTTCGAGCGTACAAAGGGTTGTTGATCAACCTCCTGTACGTGTGCAACCGTAATCTCGCGAACTTACTGGCGTTGCACCTCCAATGTTAAATTAATGACAATGGAGTCTATTTTGTTTACGACGCGGAAGAATTCAATCCACTCAATAATCAAACTTAACAAGCAATTTATTTGAGTTTAATACAGGAAAGAGTTCCGGTACGACAAGGTACGAGTACAGTGATGTTGTTGATGTGATGACAAAAAAAAAATCCCATCTTTGGCTAATTTGTTCGCTTCTTATAACTGACCCTGTGTGGGTGAAGTTCACTGCGTTTTCCGGGTTCTTCAGCTCCCAAGGACTACGCAGGAAAGGCCACTCCAAAGTGTCAACCAGATGGCTGGTTGAGTGACCCTCTCGAGCATTGTCTATCCTTGGGACCCAACATCATTATTTAATTCATAGCTTAGCAATTAAATAACCCAAATATAAAAAACTTTTAAAATAACAAAACAGTTCCATAAGGTTCGACGATTACAGATTTTAATGTCATTTTTATTGTATATTAGTTCAGTAATTTAATTCTACTACGCATAGCTGTAAC
Source organism: Ctenoplectra terminalis (assembly GCA_019453375.1). Taxonomy (NCBI): domain Eukaryota; kingdom Metazoa; phylum Arthropoda; class Insecta; order Hymenoptera; family Apidae; genus Ctenoplectra; species Ctenoplectra terminalis. The sequence goes on from SMSQ01018388.1 coordinate 23,847, forward strand.
AATATCAATTAAGTAACAAAATCATAAATTATGTTCTGTTAAAAATAAGCAAGTGTCCGGATACTTTTTAGCGGTAGTGTATATGTGTAAATGCTCTAGTGTATGTGATCTGGAATATTACGAGCGAAATCTAGAAAAACTTATTTAAAAAGAAAAAAATTTATTTCTAGCCCTAAAACTAAGATACAATCAAAGAATTTGATTGTATTAGTAATTGTTAAATGTTAATCCTGGAGATTTTCTTCAGAGGAAAAACAGAAAACCCTGTTGTTTCCAATTCTTGCTTTTATACACTCAAACTATGGGTTAGCAAGGTATGATCTTAGTTTTTATTTTGTTCACCTGATTTGGGAGTTTTCCTAATTTTGCGTTTGGGAAAAAACAAAGATATGAGAAAGTTATTGGTAACTTAATTGTCAAATATGCTAGAAATAGGCACGTGATATTCAAAAACTGTGCGATGCGAATTATGTAAGATATGCAAAATAAAAAGTATACTTTTGCAATCATCCAACGATAAAACAAATATCTGTCTAGGTTCTATTTTGTAAAAATATGCAGTTGCATAAACATCGGCAGTCTAGTTGTATCCAAACCGATGTAATTATTTCTTACAGTACCTCTGTTCAAAACGAAGTTTTTTCAATACATGACTTTTAATTTGTTTTTTAATTTTTAATGTTTCGTATTGTTCCAAGCTTTTTAATTTAAACACCTATTTTAGAAATACCTCCTGCGTTGATTTATTTAAAAACTATTACAATATATTTATTTGTTTTTAAAAATGACAAAAATTTTCAATTTGTAAAAATTTTCAATTTGTTAGTGATTGTACACTTTTAAAATAATGATTGTTAAAACGAAGTTGTTACCTAACTGTTCTATTGGCGTGGAATTGGAAAGGAGCTGGTTATCTAACAATTACTGCCACATTGTAGGTAATTAAAAAGAAAAGAAGATAAATTTAATCGTGCATATGTAGTCAACAATAATATGCTAGGAATTATACGTTAGGAATTTTGAAACAAAAAAATTCATTTACGGTCTACACTACATAATTAGTATAATCATCCAATAAACGAAAGATCCGGGTTCTTTAATGTCTTTTCAGTTATCTGATCAGCTGATTCTTTCTCTTCCTGGATATGATATGCTGATCTTCAGATAACCTTTCGAAGCGTTATAAAATCACCATTTAATGGATTGACGTAATAATGTATTAAGCCTAGCCTAATAAATTGAATATTTCTATGTTGCTAATGGAATAACCATTCTGTTACGTTCACCAATTATACATATAATTTTTCTTCGATAATCTTTTTCTTGTTAATGTTTAATTTATAAAATGTAGTTCAATTAACAGAAATCTCATATATGATTTTGCTTCTTTATATTAATTACAGGTAAATTAATTTTTGATATTTGTTTTAAGATTAACGCGTGAAACATTTTGGTTTATTTTAAATAAATAATATGTACCCATAAATTGATTTTTCTTTCTATAATATGCACTGAACTTTGTTTTTACACGGAAGACACATTTCTCAAAATCTGTGGAAAGAAACGGTGCAAAAAAAGATAGGTTTCTTATAGTAAAATGGGAAATATGTTCTATATTATCCAAAAACCGTGTAAGTTGAAATATAGAACTATATTTAATTCAATAAACCGTGTAAAATAAGTAATGTAAACTTAACTGTATAAGTTCTGTCTTAATTTTGCACTGTTTTTAAACTTGAAAATCACAAATATTTGTAATGTAAAATACTACTTATTTACTTCTAGGAAAATGTATACTTCTATTATACTACTTATAATAATACTTATTTTCTTCTAGAATTCTAATAATTCTGTAAAATACTACTTATTTTCTTCTAGGAAAATTTATGCTTCTACTACTCATAATACTACTTATTTACTTCTAGGAAAATGTATACTTCTATTATACTACTTATAATACTACTTATTTTCTCCTAGAATTCTAATAATTCTGAAAAATACTACTTATTTTCTTCTAGGAAAATTTATACTTATATTATACTACTCATAATACTACTTATTTTCTTCTAGAATTCTAATCATTCTGTAAAATATTACTTATTTTCTTTCAGTCGTAATTTTTATGAATAATTAGTAGCAAAGTTAGTCACAGCATAGTTTGGTAACCTAGGGTTAAAAAAAACCGTCAATTTTCTTAATTTCCACTGAAATAAATAAAGTTTTATATCAGAAAAATTATTGTTTTCTATTATCCGAAAATTCCTTTATCCAAGTACAATTAAATCTCGGTTCACGAATGATTCGGTTTACGAACAAATTTTCCAAACACAAAGCGTCTCCGATGACGTACTGTGTCTCGAGTTACGAATATCCAAGCCGTCAACATAAACATTTTCAATAATAATACCACGTGTCACTTTAGAAACATTTTAAAACGTAGACAAAAATAAATAACACTAAACATCTTTTTTAGCGAGACAGAGGCTCAGTGATGCCAAGAGACAGAAAAAAAAGAATCCCCTTCCAAACAGTAACATTTCATTTCCTCACCACCTTTCACTTCTGCTTTCACTCTAAAACTAAAATTAAAAACTTTATTAAGTTTTAACTAAATTAAAATTAAAAAAAAGAAACTAAGAAAACTAAATTAAGTTTTCGTCTATATTTGTGACACATTTAATAATTTCCATTGATTTTGTATTATGAACTAGTGCACAAAATACTGTTGTAAAAATTTAAATACAATCAGCTAGGATTTATGAACGGATTAATCCATTTTACATTAATTTCTACAGGAAAAATAGTTTCGATTTACGAACCACTTTCAGGAACGAATTAACACTAGAACTACCGACGATTTAAGTACACTTCAACCAAAATATTCAAAATAATAGGTATTTAAAAAAAAAATACAAAATATAAAGGAAATAAATCTTTATTCATATACACTATACATGGTGAGTCACCTAACGTTTGCACCTCAAATATCTTTGCTGTTTTTAAAGATACGTTAAATGTCTTAAATTTGAATGATTCAATGGGATTCACACGATGCCAAAAATATTTTTATTTTATTATAATTTTTTTAAAGATATCAAAGTCACCTCTAATTTTTAAGATGGAACCACACTTTTTGAAACACCTACAATGACAGTCCCTTTCATTAGAAATTCAATGACTATAATTATTCAAGACCATTCAAAGTCACGGACGGTGAAAACATGTAAGATTTAAAATATGAAAGCAGAATACGTTTATCATG
>SMSQ01018389.1:0-14854 GCA_019453375.1 Ctenoplectra terminalis
ATTTTCTTTTAAAAATATAAACGAACCTTTGCCTTGCTTGCATTCCGTATTTTTTTATATATATTTTTTCTTCCGATCTCTTTGGTAGAAATAAGTACACTTGGTACAGTGTAGTACAACGAATACCATCGTAACTAATAAATTCTTTCACAATGTTTTAAAGACAAATTTATATTTAAGTATATTTCTCATTTGTTCGATTTAAAAAAATAATACCTTATAATTCATTAACGAGTTCCATTAAATCATATTAAACAAAGTTACCGTTTTTCTTTGCAGACCTTTACAATTTTCTTCTTAAACTCTTAACTATTTTCCGACCAAATATTTTTGAATTACTGTCACAGCACATAGTCTAAAGGAAAGTCGACCAAAATCGGCGTGGCGTTTAACGTGTTAACAGTGGAACTACCGACGATTAAAGTATACTTATTTCTACCGAAGAAACCAAAGTGGAAAGTATATAGAATAACATGTAATGCAATTCAGACAAAAGTTTGTCTATATTTTTAATAGAAAATCGCGGAAAATCTGCCCAAAGGCACCGTAGTTAATTTACAAAGATTCTGTAAAAAATTACGAATGGGTCATTTTGACCATTTTGATAGTTCTAGTGTTAACCAAGTGTAACATTTCAGGATCACGAACAAATCTAATTCACATTTCTCGAATTATCGCGTTCCGTCAGAAACATGGAACGCTTGACGAGAAAAGACACAAGTTCTCCGAACACTATTCGACGAATCGTCGTTCGTTTCAAAACTCCGTTTCCACGGAAAATCGTTGATTAAAAACTATACAGACCCGAACAAATCAATCTCCGTTAGTTTCAATCAACCACTCAAACGATTCGCGGTGACACAGGAGATTAGATTTTAATAGAAACACTCGCGCTGCGCTTCTTTTATTTAACCGTCTGCTTTTTTTTCCACCGTAATCCCTTCTTCATGCTCTAGCAACCGTTCGTTCCGAGAACGCCGATTCGATTCCAAGGATTACTGGTTAATTGAAGCGTGACCGATTTCGCGCGATTGATTACAATAAAAGGAAGAAAAGAAAGAAAAAAGAAAAAGAAAAAAAAAACAGAAATAGGGGCAGCGGGTATAAAAACGTAATTGCATGGAAATCTGCTGGTACCGATGTGCAAAACCTCACGATCCACGGCAATTCACCTTCAACCCTTTGCGGACGAACGCCGCATATATGCGTTTTACGCAAATCATCAAATTGGCCGAAGAACTCATATATGCGTTTGGCGAAAACAGTTGATAGAGCCGAGAAACGCATATATGTGTCCCACCTAAATGCATGTCGATGGCCGAGGAACTCAAATATGCGTTCCGCGAAAACAACTGATAGAGCCGAGAAACGCGTATATGTGTTTCTCACTAATATGATCGATGAAGCTAACGTTTCATCGTCAGAAGAATTCTTGTATCATTTATTTATCCTGTGGAAAATCTGTGTATATACATACAATATGTCCAGAATTTGAGTTGGAGTGCTATGAACGAAAACCGCGGTTAAGCGGAAATATGTGCTGGCAATTTTAAATGACTATCGCGGCAGGAGCTCGGCACCACGGTACGGTTCACTTCGAACCGTCCCGTCCGCAAAGGGTTAACGGAGGTGAAATTTTATTGGTCGCGTTCATCGAGATCTATAGTCGTACAAAGTTCTTCAGCCCTTTCGCTACGAGCGGCCTGTCCATCGTAACGTTCTCATTGAACGAGTGTAGCGTATACAGTAACCGGACAAATGTATTCGGACGAATGATGTTTCTGAATATACTATTAACCTTTTAGGCACGATGCGCCACTATAGTGGCTCTCGCGGATGTCATCTCTCTGTACGACGGGCCACTATAGCGGCTTTCGTGGATGTCATCTCTCTGTACGACGGGCTACTATAGCGACTTTCACGAATGTCAATACTAAATTGTATTATTAATTATTAAAGTAAATTATCAATGTTTCGAGCGTACAAAGGGTTGATGACGAACCTCTTGTACGTGTGCAACCGTAATCTCGCGAACTTACTGGCGCTGCACCTCCAATGTTAACTTAATCACGATGGAGTCTATTTTTGTTTACGACGCGGAAGAATTTAATCAACTCAATAATCAAACTTAACAAAACAATTTATTTGAGTTCAGTACAAGAAAGAGTTCCGATGCGGCAAGGTAAGAGTACAGTAATGTTGTTGGTGTAATGAAAAAATAGTAATAATCTGGTCTTTGGCAATTTTGTTCGCTTCTAATAACTGAACCTGTGTGGGTGGAGTTCATTACGTTTTCCGGGGTCTTCAGCTCCATTGGTGGAGCATTGCCACCTCTCACTTGTGCCATAAATTAAAGGTCCCAAGGACTACGCAGGAAAGGCGACTCTAAGGTGTCAACCAGATGGCTGGTTGAGTGACCCTCTCGAGCATTGACTATCCTTGGGACCCAACAATCAAAGTTAAAGTATATGTATCGTATCTTTGGGAAAAATTATAATTGAACCCCTTAACGCACAGATTTTTTTTTAAAAACCAGCCAAAACAAATTTTTTTTTTATGTAAAAAAACACACTTTAGAACATTGCCTTGGCAAAAAAATACAAAAAATACAAAATTAATCAAAGATAAGTGTATCTTTATATGTTATTCTTTATATTTTATATTATATTATATAAATTCTTTAATATTCTTATATAATATATGTATAATATATAATATCTTATATAATAATATTCTTTATATTATATTTTATTCTTGAATAAATAAGTGTTATAGCTTACAATCCTATGTAAATGATAAATATCAATTCAATTCGATCAAAACGATTTTTTTTTCTTAGCTTTCACATTGTTATTTTCAATTCTCGATTATATTCGAGCGTGAAAAATTATAGCGGCATAAAATACAACGCCGCTCGAATTATCTCGAGTGTGCACAGTTTGGCCTGTTTAGCGCGCTCGAATTAACTCGAGCGCACAAGTTAAGGGGTTAATCATCAAAAACTTCGTTCCAATGTACTCGCGTAGAGAACAGCATTGTCCATCACATTGTAGCGCTGTATGGTTTACGCGTAATTCGCGTCGAACGCTGCCGTACAGAGAAACAGCCCCGCGTAAAGTTCAGCCGTGCCTAAGAGGTTAATTAAAAAAAAAAAAGACCAGAATTTTGTGTCCATCAAAACGCACTTCAACCCGTATAGTTGTAATAATTAATTTATAATAGTTAATTTATAAAATTTGTGGAAAAATTGGTACGTGCCTCTGAGGTACGTTAATTTATAATAGTTATAATAATTATAATAGCTAATTTGTAACAGTCAATATCAATTTCAAGTAGAATTTTTAAAGACGTAAATTCACGACGGCCGCAACCGGGAACAGAATTTCTAGACTGGTAAAAATTTAAGATCTCGGTCAATGGAAAGTCTGCGTACACTGTTGAGTTCAACTGCAACACTTTCGGTTTTAGAATTGTTTTAATTTAATCACGCGGGAACCTGAATTGGTGAAACTGTGATGCTTTGAGTCTTTTTCTTTATTTGTTCTATTCTTGAATATTTAATGTTCGTGTGGTGAATGTTATAGTTTTATTGCAACATAAATAATTTATATTAAAATATTTGATAATCCTTTAAAACCTGAATTGTTAAAAAAAAAAAATTAATTTGTTTTCTTTTGCACGAAAGAAACAAAAAGTCCATTACAATATTTTTTTTGTTTTTTCTAAAGCAAAAATAAATTTATACATACTGGTATACAAATCCACCGGTTGGCTTTAAAGGATTAAGATATTTTTGTATTTTATGCAAATGAATATTCAGTACTCGTTGAAATATGTTAGAATGTGAAAAATTGGTTATAGTTGTGATTAGTAACAGCTGTAAACGTGTACCTTTGTATAAAACACCAGTAGTAGAATTTATTAAATATCGCGAGTCAAGTTTTATGGTTAATATTATCCTGTTTGTTATTATTCCTTTTAATACCATTTCAAACAATAAATTGAAACTAATTCTAAAAATGATGCGTTTTCTGCACGTTATGTAAAATACAACTGCAAACATTACATTTCTCTGATAACAAATAAATAGAGTAATTTATTTTTTTATCTTAAAAAATGAATCCCAGGATATAGAGTATCTATTTTTTTTTTTTTTTTTTCCAGAGAAGTTACGGTTTATCGTTACATATGAAAATATAATTAATACAATATGATTAACGATTAATATTACTATAACCTTAAATATCTCTTTGAACAGAATTCTTTTTAATTTAAAAAAAATTCCAATTTCCTTTAATTTTTAATATTTTACTTCAAACACATTTCTGGATCTATATCAACATAAATATTCCTTTTCACTTTATCACCAAAACCGTAATCACCCTGCACATTAATAATCGAGAACAGGAAAAACAACCAAAATAATATAGTCCAATAAAAAAACCAACGCAAAAATATATTCATTTTTCACTATTCACGGATTCGCTGACTTATTCAAACACAAAACGAATTTACAACATATCCATAAATTCATATTTCCATCTTCAATCATTAAATCAACATCACCCGGAATAAAAATATTCATTCACAAAAAAAGCAAAAAAAGAAGAAAAAAAAAAAGGAATCAACGTTTCACAGAGGTGTGAAGACAGAGGAAGTGAATCACAAACTCGAGCGTCATCCAGAGGTTTCAATGAAATAATCGATCAGCGTGTAGTAGCGTTTCTGCCGCTTAAACTATTCCGCGTATCATTCAGTTCGAATTGCCCAAGACCTAAGGACATCAATCTCATCAGCGTGTCGCGATGCACATGATCGTGTCTGTAGGCGGACAGTGTGAGGTTAACAAATCTAATCGCGAAGTAGGCGATAGCGACAGACAGAGAGAGAGAGAGAGAGACAAACAAACAGAGGAGACAGAGACAGACAGACAGAAAGAGAGCTATAGAGAAAAAGAGAGAAAGAGAGAGGTGAAGCAGAGAGAAAAGTCGAACGCGGCTTCACGGGAACTGCTCATTCGTCGTCTTACCGTTCGATTCGACATTCGATTCGACTTCAACGAACGAACCGATCCACTGATAGACAGCACGTTCCTAATCGTTCCAACGCAACCTGAACCAATCAAAATTAGCTTTGGTTACGTTTGAAAATTCGTCCCAAGAATGAGCCAATCTCCAGAGATATTCACGAATCGACTCGTGATCGCACGATCAACCTTGCGCTGGTCAACCAGAGTGAAAGACACAGAGACAGGAAGAGAGAGAATGATCGAAGAAATATCGACTGGTTGATTCGCTGGTGAACGCGGTTGCCGTGCTTATCGGGCCCTTGTCCTTACCTGAGAGCAGAGACAACGCGACAAGCGTCGCGCGTGTCGCGAACACGCGTTACGCAGCGATTTCAAGATCATCAGACATTGCCTGTAACGCAACCATCGTGCGTACCTTGACTGGGCAAAAGTACAGCTTTTGGGGAGGAGTTAGGATTCTGTTAGAAAATCGCGGTAGACAAACGGCTGAGGCAGGCCATGTGCGTTTCGTCAAGGCGCTTCCCTGCTTAACCGTTTTAGTGCCACGCAGCGAGATCGCGCTGTTCGCGTACCGTGGTGAACCGTGTCGCTTTTTTTGGTCACGATCGTCAATTCGATAACGCTCGGTTCAGAATGTATCTTGTCGCGAGTCTGTCAGAGTTTCCTCTCGTAATTACAAATTTTCTTTCAAACAATCGTAAACAACCTATATAATTAGCTGCCTTTCTGAAGAAACTGTTATGATTAAAAAATTGACTAACAATCTGAAGCGCGAGCGCGTCGATCGGCATTCCTCGTAGATAAATGAAGGAAGCGCTATCGCGCTTCATGGCACAATCCGACACGGATTTTAAAAAACCCCTTGCATTAAAACGGTTAACCCATTTGCATCGCGACTTTAATTGCAAAGACTCTCACTTATCACCGAAGCCGACACGATTGATCGTTTGTAACTCGTCCCGATTTAAACATCTGCTATTCTTTATTAATACTAAGTGATTATAATGATGCATCGAAGTACAAAGGATAATATATATTAACACATTAACGACGGGACCTTGTTTCTGTAAAACTTACTAAGGAATAAAGTTAAGATCGAATAAATTCTTGGTTATATATTGGGTTGTCCGGAAAGTTCGTGTCGATTTCCGGTAAATGCAATTAGAACAGGTCTGAATATGTCGGAAGGATTAAAAACAAATGATACGCGAACATATTCTAAAGAGCGACACCTCAGACATCTTTGGACAAAAGTTTGGTTAGGATACATTCATTTTCGTTAGTTTTATACGCTATTAACGGTAGAACTACCGACGATTAAAATAGACTTATTTGTAGCAAGGAAATCGAAATGATAAGTATTTGAAAAAATACTTATATTAGGGGTAATAATTCTTTGTGCATATTTCGTTTAGTAAATTATAGAAAATCCTTAAAAATGCGCTACTGTAAATTTATAAAATTTCTATGACCAATTACGAACAAGTCATTTTGAGTGGCACGGTAGTTCTAGTGTTAAATATGGAAAAGTTTTTCGCCGAAAAACCTAAGAAGTTTTGGAAGGATGGGATATTCGAGTTACGCGAGAGATGGAGAAAGGTTATAGAACAAAATGGAAGATGTATAATTTAATAAGTGTACAAGGAAATTTAAATGTGTCGTGTCTGAATTTTTCTTTAAAATCGGCACGAACTTTCCGGACAACCCAATACTTTCGAGAATAAATTGTATTCTAAACATAGCTCTTAATTTTTAATTTGAACCGAACGAATAACTTTTTAAAAGCAACCTTTCATATATCGTCGTTTCCTATTCTCACCTTTTCAAGATCTGAAATACAAAACACGAGAAATCTCGTCACCCGTCCTCAATGTGTTAACACTTTAACGACCGTTCACACAACATGTGTGCGATGCTACCGCTGAAGATTGTTGGCCAGTACCACACTCTTTGTGTGATAATTTATGAATGTAAACAAGTGTGGATATTGCTATTGGCTTCGTATTTCATAGCCATGTCTTTGATTTTAGCTAATTATTGCCTATTTTTTATTTTTTATTTTAAACTATAGTAGTGTACCACGTAAATTATGGAGCAAATGTCGGCGCTCGTCGTGAATTTAATAAAGTTCTTTAAAATTAATTCTTCAAAAATACTGTCGGCCCCTGGCGACGTTTGACTGCGTAGACGTGCGGCCGTTAAAGTGTTAATAAATATAAAATTGTTAGTGTAAATATTTTTATTCAACGGTGTGGTACGATACCGCTGTCGGCGGATTATTCCGCGTTCGGTGATGTAGAGAAGATATTACTCGCGGAATATTCCGCTTCGTGATGCAAATGGGTTAACCGTTTGAGTCCCAAGGGTATTGAAAAAACACTGTCGAAAAATCCGGAACAGCGCAACCGCCCTTTTTCTAAACGAGTACCAAAAGACCCAGGCGGCGCGATAGCGCTTGTCTTGATCCATTGCGAAGAAAAAAATGATAAGTGTTACTCTCCATTTAAATTGTTCGTAACACAAAAAATATTTTTAACTTGTAATTCGTTATTTTATGAAATACATCTGCATTATTATATACGCGTACCGTAAGTTTATAAATATTTCAAGTTCGATAAAAATTATTGACAAGATAACAATGAAATACAAAATGTTTTATCTGTATTATTTACATTAAAAAAAGGAGCTGTGCGATGTACGTGCGTCAGTAAATCTGAGCGCGCTACTTCGACAGTCGGTGACTGCACCGTCAGTTGTCCACGGCGCTCGAAATGTACTTGGATTTTTCGACACAAAATCTGAAGAGCGCGATCGCGCTGCTTGGGACTCAAACGGTTAAGGGAAATTTCTTGGGACTTAGGATAATGAAACTAAGGCAGGCATACTGGCGGGAACGTCCTCACGATTCACAGATAGTCCAGAAGGACATTATTACAGTAGCCTTCAACGCGAACGCACGTAATATTAAACGTAGTATTCAAAAAGCCCACAGACTTTATTCTTGAATTACCTCTCGATGCCTGATTCCACCTTAAAATTCAAAAACAAAATTTTTTAAACCTTCCGATACTAACGGTGACTTATAATCACTCTTACTATTATTTTGACTGTGTCATTTGATGTCTCGCACGAAGTTATATTAGTAAACCACGTTTTTTAATTAGATTATTTTAATACACATTTATTTATTATTCGTTATAGATCAGTTTGATGCAACTCTAACACTAGGTTTACGGGCATCGATTGGATAATTCTGACGAGTAGATTAAAATACAGATTTCTTTTAATTTTATTAATCTGCTCTGCTTTAAATCGATAGATTTTTATTAGCAGAGATTTATTTAGCACATTTTTTCATATGTAAATTTAACGATCTTGGGTCTTTATTCGTTTTCGGTATTCCCTCTTCTCCCGTTCGAGAATAAAATTAAACCGAACAGTATCCCTGATCCGTAATAAGTAACTGGTCGGTCTCGAGCGAGTTGCTTATTCTGGATCAATACTGTACAGAAGAGAGATGAGAGGTTGGCCGTCTATCTACCGTGCAGAGATCGTAAGTTGCCGAGCACCGACAAACTGAACGGTACAAGAGCGAGGGGATCAGGCTGGTAGGACCACCTAACCATCTCCAAAGAGCTTCATCTCCATAGGAGTAAAATTTTTATATCAGCGGGGGATACAAAAAATTGCAATGCGAATTCAATTTGTAGGGTAGAAACACATGAAAATGATACTTGATTGTGATGCTTGTTCTAAAATAAATATATAAAAATAAATATTTTTAAGCAAAAATAATAAAAATAAAATATAAAGATAAATACTTTTAAACAGAAGTAATGGAAATAAAGTATAAAGATAAATACTTTTAAGCAGAAATAATAAAAATAAAATATGAAAATAAATAATTTTAAGCAGAAATAATAAAAATAAAATATAAAAATAAATACTTTTAAGCAGAAATAACAAAAATAAAATATGAAAATAAATATTTTTAAGCAGAAATAATAAAAATAAAATATAAAAATAAATACTTTTAAGCAGAAATAACAAAAATAAAATATGAAAATAAATATTTTTAAGCAGAAATAATAAAAATAAATATTTTTAAGAAGAATTTATCGGGATCATATTATGAAAGATACAGAAACATTTTTGTTTTGCCAATAGTTGACATTACGAGTCAACGTCCACGTTCGAGTTGTAGCTCTCTATCACACCATCTCATTTTGTATCGATTCTTCTCCTCGGTAACTTTTGTCACGCGATACATCCGTGGACGTGATGGATTTAGCCAATAATGGGAATCAATGTGATTCTGATAGAACAACTAATTTGATTCATTGGCAACTTGCGATCTCTGCACTATGCAAGCTGAAATATCACAGGGGAAAGAGAAATCATCCTCTCCTGGCATCTGACTGGGTAGAAAAAGGATAACACTGACGCTCTAATTCAGAAAGTTACCAACTCAGCCAATAACGATCATCTGTCTGAATTTCGATGTCACTGTTATTCTTTATCTACACACTCTGGTGCCGCAAGTGAACGATTCCGTTCTCTTCTGTTACATTTAACCCTTTAACTACGGGTGTGGTTTATAAATCACATACTAAAATTCTAACCAAAGGCGACTGTGGTATACAGACATGTTAATTTTTTTTAACATCAAATAGCGGATGTAGCTTATATACCACTAAAATAAAAATACAATAAATACAATAAAAAAAAATCTTTTAAAATAGAATATCACTTCTATATAAAATTATCTCTATCCATAAGAATATCTCTTCTAATATAAAATTAGAGCGTTTAGAGCGATCAACAGTGCTAAAAGTAGTATTAATCTTAAAGAGTTAAGCTCTTAGATAGTCGACCAACTTCTCATCTTTCTATTGTACCTATGCAAATCTCACAAGAAGTCTCACAAGAAGTCTCATAAGAAGTCTCACAGAATGACACAGGGGCAAGAAAGGTTCTCTGATCGCTCCGTCTAATCCTATCTCTCTGACGCGAAGCTATACGATCCGATGGATAGATACGACCATTCTGGCGAATAACAAAAATACGTGTACTGCAGAAACTGAAGATTGAACTTGGAAGGAACTCGGGTCTGGATGGTCAGACCGTAGGATACACACCTCTCTCTTATAGACATTTTGAACTCTAGCGTATTATTCGCTGATATTTAACACGTTAAGCGCCACGCCGGTCCCTGCGGACCGACGCTGAAATTTCCGTTTAGGCGTCGTTGGTTTCTGAAAACTGGCAGTATCGATTTAAAAAAATAATACCTTATAATTGATTAATGGATTCTGTTAAATCACATTAAACAAAGATATGACTTTCCTTCGCAGGCCTCTACAATTTTCTTCTTAAACTTTTAACAATTTTGCGACCAAATGTTTTTCAATTAATATCGCACCACACAGCCTACCGGAAAGTCGACCAAAATCGACGTGGCGTTTAACGTGTTAAACATGCCAATTCAATCGCGCAATAATAGGCGTGTTAACCCCTTGCGCTACCATTTAACCGGGCAAAATCCAGGACAGAAGTATCGCGACCGATGCTCGCCGAACGATATTCCTAAGATCGTATAAATTTTAGCCCTTATTTTCATTAGCCATTACCTACAAATTTAACACAACGACGCTCACTTGTGATATTCATATTTGATTCGAAATTGTAACTATCAGTCACACTCGTAATTTTCATGTTTGACTCGAAATTGGAACTACCAGTCTCACTCGTAATTTTTATATTTGACTCGAAATTGTGACTACCAGTCTCACTCGTAATTTTCATATTTGACTCAAAATTGTGACTACCAGTCTCACTCGTAATTTTCACATTTGACTCAAAATTGACTACCAGTCTCACTCGTAATTTTCATATTTGACTCAAAATTGGAACTACCAGTCTCACTCGTAATTTTCATATTTGACTCAAAATTGTAACTACCAGTCTCACTCGTAATTTTCATATTTGACTCAAAATTGTGACTACAAATCTCACTCGTAATATCCGTGTTCGGTCCAAACTTATAGTCACTAATTAGACTCGTCAAAGTATGGCAAGGAGTTACAAGCGACAAATCCCTTCGCCCAAGAGCAATCTTTCCAGCTTTCTACAGTACCATTATAACTGTGTTAAAAGAATTTTTGCTAACATCAAATAGCGACTATGGCTTATATACCACTAAAATAAAAAATAAATAAATACAATAAAAAGAAAATATTTTAAAACAAAACATCACTCGTGGATTTATTACACTCTGACCAATCAGATGCCTGCATTCCTTCTGGAAGACTTCTCGTGAGACTCGCACACTATATGGGCCAGGAGAATGGTAGGGAATAATGTATCTTTTTTCCTCTTATTTGCAGAGATATACGCCATGTAAGCTTCACTTTTGCCCGGTCAAGCTATACTCTCCCCGTCTCGTTTGTTCGCATCTCGCACACAACAATGCCCCGTGCACCTTCACACTCGCCTTGCTGCAATACGCCATTCAACGCGTCTTTCCTTCCGTTTACTTTCGACGATGCAGGCAGCACGAGGAGGAGAGCATTCCGCGGTTCTGTTCGCGGTGCGATGAGCCCGTCATGCTGGGCGTTTTCGAAGATGAGAAAGGCAAACTGTTCCTCCTCGTGGCGCTTTTTTTCGCCGCCTTCTTACCGAACACGAAACAATGCGCGCCTTCGGATGGTTTCGCGCCAAGAAACCATTGTCTGTGTTCGACAAGACACAGAGCCGCGTTTCATTGAATTGCTGAGGGACTGTATATCGAGAGGTTCGCGATTTACTGTTGCGATTTCTTTTGTGCATTTTGATATGAAAACGTTTTTTTTTTTTTATTAGTGAGTAGTTTTTAGGCTACGATTTACGAGATGTTAATTCTTTACAGTTTTATTGTCGTCAATAATTTTTTTTCTCTTTTTTTTTTGGTTTAATATTGGTAAAAGGAGAAATATGTATATTTTGTATAAATTTGTGAAGTTAGGAGAGTATCTGTTTATTTTATTTTGGTTAGATTAAGAGTGGAACTTAAGAATGTTATCGATTGTATTGCTGAACGATTACTCGTGACTCGATCTTGTTTTACGTTTTAATTACTTTAAGTTTTACATCTGGACAAAAGAGGAATATTTCAGAAACTTAGATTGTTGATAAAGTTATTCTAGTATGATAATTGTTTACAGAGAGTCGAAGTTAGTACAAGTGTTAGAAAAAATAATTTAAAAATTTTCTGCTTCTTCTGAATGATATTGCAAAAATAATTATTCTAATTTGCTCTAAATATAATTTCCTTTTTATATAAATATTCATAGTTTTTAATTTCTATAAATTGCTACAAATAAATATCATAATGTAATTGTATCACGAAATACTATATTAAATACGTTTAATACAATTAATATGAATATAAATAACAAATTTACAGCTTGCCAAGGATGTTGAAAAATAAAGAGACTCGACAAACGAATGTAATATCTATTATTATTATAATTAAATAACATCCGAAATGAAAATTTAAATTTACAATCTTTCCTTGTTCGCCGATCAATTAATTTTATTATTCCCCTAATAGTCAACTAATTTTCTTATCCAGCACGCGATTTCAATACTTCGACTTGCTAACAGAATTTTTCATACGAAATAATCTACCCTTCGTTGCGTAATATTTTTAATTTTGAAATAAAATGCGTGAACACTTACAAGTAATAACAATAAAAAGACAGCAATAATCAAGATTTTTCTCAAAGATAGGGTTTAAAAACTCTGTTTTAGCAAATATCTCTGAAACTGTTAGAGAAATTAAAATATATAGATACATAAGAATTTAGAATTTAGATAAGAATTAATATATATAGATAGATAAGAAATTAAAAACGCAAGTTGTGTTTCGCAATGTTGTAAAAAAAAACATTGTCAAAAAATTAATTTGTTTCATAAACATATTAAAAATTAACATCGATTTGCAAATTTGTTTCTTTACCAAGCGTTGTACTATGTTTATAAAAATTTGTACACGCGAACCATAGCTTCGTTTCGAAGGTTATCATCGTCGTGTTCGGTAAGAACGACGTCGCAGTAGAAGTAATACTTTGAAAGATTTAGTTTATCGCTAGCAAGGAAGGTTCGTGTACGAGCAAAATGGATCTCAGAGAAACGACGAACCGCGTAGACACGGATTCGTTCGTGTATCGGTAGAATCGCGCGGGAGACAATTTCCTCAACGCGAACCCGCTGGAGGGAAGGTTGTCTCGTTATAAGAAATAGGTGTGTGCGACAATGGAAAGCATTGTCGCGATAAGCGACTACTCGGAGAAACGCAGAGAGATGAAGGACAGACCACTAGGTGATTCTAAAGCAAGTCACAGAATCTGTGGGGAGTTTTCTCGAGCTTATTTACCAAAAATCTCAATTTGATAAAAGCCAACCTTCTTAGATCTTAAATTTATTTTAATCTTTTGTGTTGCAAGTTGAGGTTGATTAATTCTATAAAACCTGATTTTTCTTTTTATTTTTTTTATGCGAACGACTGATTACCATTTTTTATTCCGATGGGAGAAATAGAAATTGATAATTGTTGTATATGAGTTGCTTAATGATAATATAATTTTATAAAATATAATTTAAAAAATATAGTTGCACGGGAATGTAAATTTTAAGTGACGTTATTAAGGATTAAAAATGGGATATTTTGTATTTTGTGTTTTGTGTTTTGTACTGCGATTGAATATTAATATCAGCTTTGTTTTTTTTTGGAGTGATGTCTTTAATAGGTGATATGAATGAAGTTAATTTTGTAAGTACTAAAATTTTGAAAGGTTTTGTGCATTTTTCTGTTTTAAATGTTTCAGTTACTTTTCTCTTTGGATGCGAATATATAAATCAAATTAATGATACGAATTAATCAGGAGATATTTAAGTGACGAAGTGACGAATTAAAATTTACCGTAGTTCATTATTAATTAAGACTAAATTACTGTATATGATTTCTTAATTCGTATATAATTTTAAAATTGCTATGGACTGAAAATTCCGTACAAATGTGGCTGGATATTGTTTAAATCAATTCTGTTAAAATTTATTAACGGAGTAGGATAACCGAGTATATTATTCATCGGTGACGAATAATTTTTTTAAAATAAAATTCTATCGAATTTATAATCAAAATTAAAATCAATCATTGATATCTAATAAATAGCTTGCGACTGTCGATTAACTTTTTTCTATTTAACTGATAATTAGTTTTAAATTGAAAATCGATTATCAATTAAATCATTTATTTATATTTGATTTATAAAACAGCAGTACTGCTCTGAGACATTTAAACCATTGACTTGTTTATAGTTTTACAATATTTGAAAATATTATTTACTAATGAGATAATGAGTTTTTACAAAAACGACACAATTTTGTTAAATTTTTATTTCAATTCGAAAATTGATCGATAAATGTAAAATGAAAAAAATAATCATTCTTTAATCAGTATCGATGAATTTTTTTAAAAAAGTTCGTCGTCAATTATTTTACCATTTCATTTCTAGCGAATTATATTTATTTTAAATTAGTTATGACTTAAAAATTCCATTCATCATTAATTAACAAATTTAATGAATCAATTTCCTATGGAAATAAAAATTAGTCTCATTTTTGATCTAATAACAATTTTTAATGATTGAATAGCGCACACTTTATTTCAAAGCATTCTCTAAGCGACGATGAAGTTCAAAATTCATCAACTATCAATCTTCATTTAATTCTTACAATTATAAACATTTGAAGCACTCCGGTCACCGATGACCACCGTGGCGG
>SMSQ01018390.1:8894-25976 GCA_019453375.1 Ctenoplectra terminalis
AATAATCAAACTTAACAAGCAATTTATTTGAGTTTACTACAAGAAAGAGTTCCGATACGACAAGGTACGAGTACAGTAATGTTGTTGCTGTAACGAAGAAAAATAGTAAAAATCTGGTCTTTGGCAAATTTGTTCGCTTCTTATAACTGATCCTGTGTGGGTGGAGTTCATTACGTTTTTCGGGGTCTTCAGCTCCATTGGTGGAGCATTGCCACCTCTCTGAGTAGTGCCAATTGGGGCACACTCCCAATCCCAAGTCAGGAGTAGGAAGAATTTTCACTTGTGTGGTCATAAATTAAAGGTCCCAAGGACTACGGAGGAAAGGCCACTCCGAAGTGTCAACCAGATGGCTGGTTGAGCGACCCTCTCGAGCCTTGCCTATCCTTGGGACCCAACACGTATAATGGCAAAATAATAATGAATTGATGTTAGAGGACAACATTTTTATCAAATGAAGCGTTTATCTTACTGGTGGTCACGGATAACCACCGTGGCGCCTTAGTAACGATTGATAAGGACAAATTAAAACACGCCTTCGTTTTTTACAATTGTAAAAAGTTAAAAGGCTCCGGTCACCAATGACCACTGGAGAAACCGTTGCCGGTCATATATGACCAACATGGCAGTCAAAGTGTTAACCAGTTAAGTGTGTCTGACGACTATATTCGTGATGGAGATGTGGCAGAATTTTGTGTCACGACGGCTATATCCGTGATGCGTGAAACTTTGTTACAATTTGATATTTAAATTGTAATTTTGGCGAAAACTAAATTATATTCGTAAATTTTTATATTTTTGAAACGTTTAGAGGTCGAGACGAAATAAAACAAAGAAATAAAAATTATAAATAATTTGAGTTGGGTTCATAATTTCCTGAGAGCTAACTATACCCGTTATCGCTTGATTATCGCGACACAAAGTTGATGCGCGCTTTGCAAAGAGATCGCCACAGTTAACTGGTTAAAAAAATACAAACAACAAGTTTTTTTGCTAATTTTAACAGTAAACTCTGGGATGATACTCTGTTCTTACACTCGCAGGATTCTCTTTCGGACTAACTCGCACGCGCATTTTCTTCAACCATATATGCAAACATTCTCTCTCTTTTCATTCCTCAATCTCTTCCACTCTGTCGAGGCATTCTCAGAAAATCTTCAGTCACGCGGTAATCTCGATCACTCGGCCCAAACAGATTTCTTTCGCGCTTCTATCGCTCTGTCCCCAAACACTCTTCATCCTCACCGCTATCGAGCTGTTCCAAACACTGCTTTCGCACCTCTATCGCTCGGACCCACGTACCCTTCGTTCACACACCTATTGCTCCAGACTAAACATTCATTTCTGGCTTACCATTCCCACATTATTGCTTAACCATTTGGCTGCTTAACCGAAAGCATTCTAAGAAGGAACGTTACGGAGTTGACGCATTTTGTGTTTAGCTCCCACAAGGTTCGTGGAGCCGTGTATTTAGCAAAATGAATTGCAAAACAGTAATATGAATTTATTGTATAAAAAATGTCCAAGTCCAATGAGTGATGAATGAATAATAACGAATAATAATGATATAGTGACTAGTGATAATAGTTGTTATATTAGAAGGATGGGATAAAAAAGAGTAGAACGATCAACAAAAAACGAAACTTATAATTTTGCAAAGGAAGGCCAGACTAATACAGCTTTTACACCCCGCATTCAGCTTAACCCTTTTAGCACCGAGCGAAAAGAGCGTACCTAGGCGAAGAATACCGGACTGAATCGACGATTTGTAGAGGTTTGCGAAAATGCTCGTAAAAACCAAAGTAGGCGTAATATTTAGAAAATTCAAAAAGCAGCATATCGCGAAATGGATGGAGAATAAATCGATACCAATGGAGTTTCGATATTTATTAAAAATCATAAGAATAACATAAATATAAGACACGATGAAAATCGTACAAAGTAATTTCTTTCTTTCAAAACGTAATTGTGTTTCTATGAAGACGTTGACGGCTTATGAACACTGACCGCACGTTCGACGGATCAAGAAAGACTGAAAGAGATTTTAGGCTCGCAGTGTCGATGCACGGATGACACTTGAGTTTTCTGATAACTATCGAAAACAGTGTAAAGATTGCGATTACGGTCCAAAGAAACTATCTCGTGTCGACGGATATCTCTATTCTATTTTACCTTATCTTGGCACGTAAAAACATAGGATATAACAAAAAGTTGATATGATAAACATTTTTTCACTTGTGTTGCATCGAATATGAACCATTTTAACATTTTATGAAGTTATACTTAAACACAGATCTCTTGTGATGAGCATAATAAGGCTCTAACGGAGGCGCAACGATATATCGTCGTTGGTATTTTTGGCGAGTGGGTTAAGACTGACTTTTCGGTAAAAAAAAGTGTGGCTGGCAGGCCCACGGTTACTCGTTCCCCCCTCGGGCTTTTCCCACTTTCCTCCATGCTGTACGCATATTGCCAGCAGAAGGCCCCAAACGGTTTACAGTTAAACTCGAGGGACAATGGTCAATTCAACAATAGTAGTAGTTACACAGTATTGAATATATGAAAAAAGGTAAATAGATAAAACCGCACGGGAATCCGAATTCTTATATCTATGTTCCAGAGCTGTGTATTTGAATATAATTTTGTATATGAGAAAACTGTCTTGGCCAATCTTTGTGGGTTATGGAAGTTGGGGCGTTTCTAAACGACTGTCCTTTGGTGGTGGAAACATTTTTGTTGCGTCGAGTATAGGTTAAAGGCTGGCGTTCATGTGCTAGTCGAGTTCGTAGTCCGAGGGATAAAGATTATGATGTGTCAATTGCTATTGAGCAGAGAAGCCAAACGCTTGAGCTCCTAATTAAGTTTTCGACGCCTCTCCCGGTTGTTAAATTAATAGTATGCGAAAAAAGGGAAAATAGACAAATCCTTAAAAATAGAAATTGGCTCGTTCGTATCATAAACTCGTGGTAGTCCGTTATCCTAACATTTTGATATGATATAGATCTGGAAAAAATATTAGACGCGTATTTTTTTAGAGGTGTTTTTTATTAGACTCGTAATTTTTTGTAATTTTTTAGAAAAGAAATTTATCGAATTGTTATAATCCAAGGAATTTATTGTTTCGTATACAGTTCGAGTATTGTTTCAGAAAGATACTGTGTAATTTTTATACATTTATCTTTATTTTTTATTCGCGTTACTGCACGTTTTCCGTAACGTGTCATTTTGGACAGCTTCCATCATTCAAACGATTGTATTCATCTCGAACGAAAAAATCAGAGATAATCTTAATCCAAATGAATGCGGCTATATTTCTGTCAAAATGGCAGCTATTTCATATCAAAAAACCATTTTCTTAGTAAAAATTTTTACGTCTTCAAGCTACAAAACAAAAACTTCTAAATATTCATATTATTTTGATACGAGTTATAGCCACACTCGTATAAGTTCAAATTATCTATCATTTTTTCGTTTCAGATCAAAAGAAAGAAATTTTTTTTTACATCAACATCATTTTTCACAACTTTCTTAAAAAATTACAAAAAATTCTTCTTTACACGAAATTCTGATTATCATTCAGAAATCTCACATACGATAAAAAAGCCAAACCTCTTCCTAAAAATTCCGGTTAGAACAACAGTGGAAAAAACAGAAATATACATCTGTTTGCCTCTAAAAGAAATGATATAAAGAAAAATACCTGATAAATATAAAATTTTATATTTTACAAAAATAAAAAAGGATATGAGATTTAAATTAAATTAACGACGATTCAATTCTGCGAACATTCAGTGTACCGATACTTTTTTTCACAGACCACCGCCCTAAATGTTGGTTTCTTATTGACACGAGCAAATAAATCCAATGTTCGGTTCGAATTCGATTTTCATCGCCGATTGAAAAATGTTTTTACGTCGTGAATTAATTGCACGTGGTCGCGTTGTGTCGCGCGAAATTGGCTCCGAGAAGAATCTGGTCCTCTTCTTGGAATTCAAAATCAAATCGATGGTCCAGTACCACGTAGGAATGCAATTCGATCGAGAGAAGAATCCAATAAACACATTCCACGGTGACACGGCATATTAGCATAAAACGACTTTCTTCTTTTCTGCCTTCTGTCTGTCCCTGCGAATACGAATATTTCTGTCCGCTTGAATCAGTAAAGAAACTTATTTACGTTTGATACTCTTCGATGCTCGAATATATTTGCAGTATCGCCAGTAGGAAAGAACGTATAAATTAATGCAGCACGTTTCTCACATAATTGTATCCGCATGTAAATCATGGCTTTACCATTTTTGCTCAATTAAGATAATATCGTAGGAACCTAATTCAAACATTTTCGACTGAAATTAAATTAATAGCGTGGAAATTAATTGGAAAGATAAAATCTGTTTACTCGAAACGCCACTCTGTTGTAACAAAAATTTCAAGGTTTAAGAAGTATAATTTTTTTTCAGCTATTTTATAATCCATTAAGGAGTTTTTTTTTTCTTTTCAATATAATAGTTATTTATCGTCGCTTCTTTTTAAATTGTGCGAATATAATACGACCGACGATTTTTCGACCGAACATAAATTTCTCTCTTAATTGATGCAGAATTTTATTAAAACATAATAGCCGATATTTTTGTAGCTAACAAAAGATGTCATAACGCGATCGGAGAGGGAACGGGCTACAACTATGGAAGCTCGTGTTACGAATTGCAATTCGCTTATTCAGTGAATGGGTCACTAGAATAAATTAATCGAAATAATTTTCTGAACTGTCATGTACGAATCGTACCTATATCATCGAGCAAAAAAGTGGCCACGTATCAGTGGAAATTTATGGTAACGTCCACTGCTATAGAAAGTGTCGACTTCTATCTATCGATTGAGACGAACGAGGCAGTTTGTTAACAGAAAAAGCTTATAAAATCGTGCAAAAATGTGTTAAAATTCTTCAAACGCGTCAAAATTTTTTATTTAATTTAATTTAAATCTCATACTTTTTTTTATATTTATAAAATGTTAAATTTTATATTTATCTCGTACTTTTTTTATATTTTTAAAATATTAAATTTTATATTTATCTCGTACTTTTTTTATATTTATAAAATATTAAATTTTATATTTATTTCATACTTTTTTTTATATTTATAAAATATTAAATTTTATATTTATTTCATAATTTTTTTATATTATCCATTTTCGAGTCAAAGAGATGTGTATTTCTGTTTGTTCAGATGTCCTGATCGGGATTGTTGGGAATGCAGAGTTTCATTCGTTTGCAATAAAATGGAAGTTTTATAACTTCTACAAGAATACTGTTAATTAATGTCGGACTGGATTTAAATGCACCAAGTGCAAATCTTTTTTTTTTTCGTTTTTAATTAAATTGATTATGAATTAGTAGTGTCAGATAATAGCCTGTAATAACTGTTATAAACCGGTATTATGAACTGATTGTCTTATTACACTCTGCTCTCTGTTAATTAAAATTACTGAATTACGACAATGCATCTTTCATATGAATTATATTCTTTTATTAATGTACTCGAAAAAATCATACGTTATCAGTTGAAATAATACTAACATACTCTTCTTTCTAATACTTTTAGATATAAAGAAGTTGAAGGATCCAAATTTTCAAATAAATTTATCAATATCATTTTCATATAATTTCTGTTTTAGTATTAATAATAAATATTAGAAATAAGAAATTTAAGTAACATTTTTAAGAAACATATATTCATTTTATAGGTCTTATTTGAGAAATTAAAATTCGTCAGAAGTATATGTTATTTACTGCAATTAATTTAAAAGATTGATACTTACGTTCCAGGCATCAAACATAATTTTTAAAAAATAGTAAATAATCTGTTCTAATCTAGATCGACATTCTAATGTTACATATCAACTAATCTTGTTATTTGAATCTTTTAATTCAGTTCCTAAAAAAAAAGTAAAAAAAAAGTAAAAAAAAATTCCTTCCAATATAACAGATACAAACCTCAAACCTATAAATAAAATAATCATGTCGAATAAACTATCAGATCGAAAGTCTAATACCACCATTGCCATTATTCTTTAAAATAATACCTCCCTCTGGGTTCTCCCGCGCGTTATAAAATGGAAGCAATTTTTAAAAATAAATCTATTACAGCCACTTCCAAGCACAACAATTCTGCAACGATATCTTTCTCGTTAACTTCGTTAAAAATAATACTCCACAATAATACCAATCATTCCCCTGAGAAGTTATCAATCCCTATTGATTCGCATCGCTCGTACGTCGAACGCGGGTTGTCGTTATCAATACGCAGAGCATCGCACAATCGTAAATATTCTTGGACGTCATTTCCCAAGCAACACATTAAATTTCAAAGCCATCAGGCGATCCCGCGAAGCCTCGGCAGAATCTTGCTCCCTAAACGCCGTTCGCATGCTGGCTAATCACCGGAGTGGCAAGTCGACGTGCATCTCTGATGAGATTCTCCTCTTTGGATCGGTACGAAGGACAACCTGTCGCGCAGGAAACTTCCGGGGGAGGCTTATGGCTCCTTTGTGCAAGACGTGGTGCAATTACACGCAATTGCTGGAGCTGTCATTTTCCAGTCCCCTTCCCCGTCCTGTTATAGGGAAGAGGACTGTTCGTCTATCCCGTTCTATCACCCGTTCCTCTTTATTTCCTCCTCTCTGTTTCCCTGTACTCCTCCGCAAGTTCCTTTGTAGGCGTTTTTATTGCCGTAAACCCACGTACACTTTCCTATCTCTGTCCTTTTTATCGTCGTCGTCGAATTCGTCCGGTTTTTCCCTCCCACCTTGCCACACGATCTTGGAGATCTTCCGGTGAAACGTACCCAGTAGATCAGAAGTTGAATCCTTGTTCGTCCTCATCGCTGAACGCGATCCTTTTAATGGCATTACGCGTTTACAGCGCAGTAAGCTCTTTACTGCACTGCTCGCGGACCAACGTAGACGAGATTTAATGCAACACGCTCGATTTATGACTTCCTGAACGCGTACGCGAGCTTCTGGGAAGACAACTTCCTGATCGTCTGCCCCTTGGATTATCCGCACAAAAGTTGGCCTTTTTGCATTGTCACGAGGATGCTAGACGTGGCTTGCGGTGCGCCGCTGATGGGTTACTCAGAGATGCATCGATGTTACCTTGGGAAAGTTTCTCGTTAAAAAGTTTTCTTGTTAGAGCTTTTCTTGTCCTAAGTCTCCCATGTGACTCAGCTGCATCGCGTTATCATTCATTTACACCTTAATTCTTTTGAATTCCGTTTCCACTTTATTTTATTATGTTTCTTCTATTTTATTGCCACATTTTTTTTCGAATTTTTAACTAATTACTTATTTATAACTATATATTCTGTATGTACTCTTTATAGTGAACACAGTTGTGTGGTTTATAAATATTTCATGTAATCGTGTTTTTTTTATACAATTGATGGATATTGATTTTTATATTTTAAAGTTGTTTGTTACTTGCAGTTAGTGTGTCAATAACATATTCGTAGAATTATAGTTTTTTTTATTATGTTTAATAAAAATCTTGCTCACGATATCATTCATTTATATTTTAATTCTTTTGAATTCCGTTTCCACTATCTTTTATTATATTTCTTCCATTTTATTGCTATATTTTTTTTCGAATTTGTAACGAATTATTTATTTATTAATAATTATAAAAATATAATTGTGTATTCTCTGTATAGTGAACACTGTTGTGCGGTTTATAAATACTTCATGTAATCGTGTTTTTTTTATACAATCGATGAATATTGATTTTTATATTTAAAAATTGTTTGTTACTTAGAATTAGTATATCAATAACATATTCCTAGAATTATAGTTTTTTTTATAATATTTCATAAAAATTTTGTTAAACCAGTGAAATTAATACTTTTTAATTGCAAGTTATTCATAATATAAGGAAAGATATTTCGATATTTATAAAAGAATGCTTCCAATTCTTTTTTTATTTATTATAAATCAATTATATCCCATTTTTGTTTCATTTTTCTATGATTGGTTATTTTAACCTGGAAGAAGTTCAGAAAAACATTTGGTTTACGATACACCTTTTTATCGTTGGTTCGTGGTATTTTTTATCTACACCTGCACAGTATCACCAATTCATTTTATTTCAAACGTGTACACCGTGACGTATTTCACGTGGATAAATAACAGAAAGTATCTTTTGTAGAACGGAAAATATATTTACAGAATTCATGTGTTTTATTTGGTTTATTTTATATTCACATTAGATATATTTTATACGTTCAAACATCTGTTTCTGTGCGCTTTTATCGTAACAGTTTAAATTTCAGGCTAAAATTACTATTACAAAAAAAAAAAATTAAAATGATATGTGTTTCAGTAAAATATTTTTTTACAGAAAATCATTGAAAAGTCTAACAAAATTCTATGAAAAATTTTATATTTCAATAAAATATGAACCAAATAAAGTTTTTAAAATACTGACATATTGATAGTCGGTGTCTTATTATTTAAATGCCTATAATTTAATATTTTAAAGCAATTAAACACTTTTTAAAAAATTTTTATTAAAATTTTGTATTATTATTACAATATTATTAATAATTTATTTAATACAGTCTAAATAATTTTATATTACGTGACTTCGTATTATGGTAATTTCGTGTGAGATGAGTGGGTTCCGTGTAGGCTGTTCTAAAAATTTCGTTCTACAGCTCTTTTTAGTGGTATACTGAATATCGTAAATATTAATATTGATATTATAAATCATCGCGTATTCAATATAGCAAATATGCTTTTTTAGTTTAGATGTCAATTAAATGTACGGAATACTGACTTTTTTAAAAATAAAGTGGGCCATCACTCCCCAATTAAATCACCGACCTTATTAAAAAAAAAAAAGATTTCCTCTGCATATATGATTTCTCAATACTAGATAGGTAACCAAATATAAATAGAATACTTAAGGAAATTATAATAAGTCTATAGCAACAATTATTTACATATCAATATTTTTCATCTTCAGTATTTTCCATATTGGGTAACAAATATTAAATTTTCTTTAACACTAGATTTACGGAACCTATCAATTTGACGCAGTTCAAATTTCGTGCTCAAGTTTAACAATCATGCGGGAGAAAGATACAAACTCAAAATGAAATTTATATAGAAAAATGGACTAAATAAATTTCTACTTATAGAAATCTATTAATTTGAGGTAAACCGAACTAATGATATTACAAAAAATTTATATTTCAATGTACCCATCAAAATTATCCAATCAAAGCCCGTACACCTAGTGTTAAATATCATTAACACTAGAACTACCGACGATTAAAGTAAACTTATTTGCATCAAAGAAATAAAAATGATAGGTATTTGAAAAAGTATCTATAATAAGGCTAACAATTCTTTGTATATATTTTTTACAAAAAATCATAGAAAATCCTCAAAAATATATCATTATAAATTTATAAAACTTTTATAAGAAATTACTAACCAGTCATTTTGACTGTTTAAAAAAATGATATAGTGCCTATCGACTATGAAACAAATTTTCATTCGTATCAACCCCAAAAAAAATTATTATAATAAAATTATTATACTTTTGTCCAATATTGTACAACCCCTATATTCTTCCCTTTAAGAACCAACCTTCCTCCATTCTTTCGCTTATGCAATGTCGATATTCACTTCCGATTCGTCATTCTCGAACCTTAACTACCTTAAAAGGCAAAAAGTTGTCAGAAATCCGCGTCAGCTTATTCTCTCCTCGCGCTCGTCTCGGCAACGAATTCGTCGAAGAAACGCCAAGTCAATTTGCCTCGGATCGTCTTTTCTGTTCAACTTCCGGCTATTCCACGCTCCCTTTCTCCAACAACCGGCGGATCGTTTCCCGTGTCGGGGAAACATTAGAACTGGTCCTCGTCCACTTTGATTCAGCAAACGCGGAGATTGGAATTCTAATCTGCGCGGTAACATCGCGGTGGAAACGGTGAAAATAAAAATCGACGGTACCGTTTGACCAGCTAGCCGGATTCGAATTTCCATTGTTCGCGAAACCATTGAGGAATCGTGGAAAGTCATAGGAACGGCTCCAACGGACCCGGACACAGATGCAGTTTCGTAGTCGGGTTTCCCAACGGCAGACAGTCGTCGTCGTCATTCCCGGCGTCGTTGTGGTCGTCGTCGTCGTTGTCGTTGACGACGTCGTCTGTGGCTGGTGATGTAGGTCAAGCGTACCTTGTAGCGAGCTGGCTGTTCTCATTAAACACCTCCAGGCTGCGTTCAATGAGTGCGGAGATTGCCATCTTTTGCACACCCACTGTCGAGTCTGCTCCTCCTCTTCCAATTTTCTCTCCCTCCAGAAGTCCTCCATGAACCCTCTTCGCAGTCTTCCAGTATCTTCATTACTGTGCCTACGTAGTTCTACGCTGTTTCGTAGACGTACACGTGTTTCGACGGTACTTCAACCGCATCCACATTACCGTCTTCATATTTTTACCTATGTACCATTGTTCACCTTGCTCCTCGTATCTGCCTCCGCAGGTTTTTTGGCGCTTCTTGGTACGTTCACCCTGATGACGTGGCTTTGGAGGGGCTTGCCGGTAATCTTGAATTCCTCGTTTCGAATATTGATAATTGTTCCTTTTATTTTTGGTCAATTAACTCTTTGAAGCTTGGTGGGATTAAAAGTGTCTCACCTTTTTAATACCTAAATATGCATAGTGGGACACAAATAGTCCCTAACTGTATTAAATACGTGAGTTAATGTAAACCACTGTGCTATGGATAATTTTTAATTTTCAAGACGGTATAGAAAATATCGCTGTATGCATATTTAGTTATTAATAAGGTGGGACGCTTAAAATCCTACCATGCTTCAAAGAGTTAACACGTTGAGCGTCGCGCCGATTTTTGTCGACTTTCCGTTGGACTGTGGTGACTTGTGCAGAATTTTCTGTGATTTTTTTTTAAGGTAGGTAATGGTTCGTCTCCCTTGCATTGTGTATTTTTTTGTACTTCTTTTGTACTTCTTTTGTTTCGTTTTCTTTGGTACAAATAAGTGTGATAATCGTAGGTAGTTATGGCGTTGATGTTAACAGAACAGTGAACGTGGTTCTGGTAAAATGAAGATTTATTGGAATATAATTATGTGATAGCGTTGGTAAATTAAGACCGAATATAGATTAGAATAAAAATTTATAATCGAGTGCGTATGTTGGTGCGTTTATGAAATCGTAAATAACTGAATATTGGACTTACAGAAGATAGCATATTAAGAAAAATGCAACATTTTTTAGTATACAGAGCGTAACGGTACAAGAATTTCTTCAATTTTTACTGAACAGTAATTTTACTTACAATTCCTGATTATCATTTACAGTCTTACCAAAAGTCATTTGATCGAAACATTGTATGACGTGCCAAAAAAGGTCACAGAAAATTCTGCACAAGTCGCCACGATAAACTTATAAAATTTAAACAAAAAATTACCAACTGACCATTTTGACCACTCTAGGTACATCTAACGTTAATCACATCGAAGGTTACATTTTCTTTCCCTTACATTTCCACGCACCAAAAGTTTTCCATAAATTTGTGCCGAAGCGCAGGAAATCTCATACGATTTCACGTGTCTGATGCGTTTCTGTACACACGGAATAGTGCGGTCCCCCGTATGTTTCGACAACGCTTCAGGGGTATCCTTATGCCTCGACACATATCCAAGCAATCGCACATTTTGAAGGAGCGGTGCGTACGGTGTCGCACACCTGCACACGCGTCCCCGAACAGAGTCGCATCTATGCGATCTCCGAGCACGGTTTAAGACGGCAGTCTGCCTGTGCCCTGGCATTCCCGCGGGTCGTTGAACTTGGTGATCATGCTGGAAGCCTGTGTGCGAATATCTCCTCCCTTCCGTTTTCCTTTCTTCAACGAACACATCCCAGTTGTGTGCATCTATACAGGCCGCGGCCGTAAGAAGATCGAAAATGCGCGCCGAGGGAGCGGCGTGTCGGTATTGGAGATGCAGATGTCGGTGTTTCAGCGCTTAGGAGCGTCCCGTAAAGGGTATACCGTAGGATTCTCGGGTATATGACACCTTATGAGAGTTTTACGAGCGTCGCTGATTTAAGAAGCTAGCTTCTTGGATAACGACCGGTTACTTTCTGCTCGTTACGACCGTTTGACCTGGTACTTTGATAACAGACTCGATTAACCGAACGCTTAGGCCGGCAATTAACGTTGGAGCCGAGCTTGATCGCTCGCCCGCTCGGACGATTAAACCGATTTAACCGATAGAGCTGATCAATTTGCCGCTTTCAGCCGATTTCTGCTGTTCGTGCTCGCCCCTTGGTAAGATACTCGAGACACTGTTAACATCTGTTTGCGTACGCCCCGGTATCGTTTGTTCTATATCTGATCGTGAAAGCAGATACTTCATTGTTTCATGGGCTTGTTGCTTGTAACGTTAATACGGCAACTTTATGGGCCGTGTCAGTATCGCACACGCGGTGTTGCCGCGGAATGTAAAAGTGAATTCTGTTTCGAGCTCGGCTTTGGATATAACTCTGCGCGAATGCTGACGGGAATAATTGCCACCTGTGAATTAATTGCAAAATTTGTTCTTTCTGGAAAGGAGCTTTGTGCAGGGTAACATAATAAATTACCGGCTGAAATAACTGGCTGTCTTATTGACTGTATCGAACAAATTTTTGACGTTAAATTTATTGCATTTAAGGAGCCTGACTCGATGAATACATTTTTCTTAATTTTCCATGATTTCTAGTTTTTTAGGTATCGAAGGAATTTTACGTTGTTGAACTTAAGGAGTTTGGATAGTAATATGTTTATTGGCTAACTTTGTATTGCAATGAAATTCTTTTATTACGAATTGCATGTTAGTACCGGACATTAACACGTTCGCGGACGTGAATGCTGTAGCATTAATTTTCATGATGATGCAGAATGACACGAATGCTGTAGCATTCAAATCTTAAAGTCAATTATTTTGAATTTAATTTTATATAACCTGTAGGAATCTTTAAACTAAGCTAAAGGCGGAGCGGAAATATATAAAACTACGGTAAAAGGAAAACGTGTATACTGTACTGTGTTTCGGCTGTGACTGACTGCAGGCACAGTTTTCACCGGCGATGGGAATTTTCCAAATTTTATGGCCCACCATCTGGCCTATGTCTTAAGTGCCTCGACTCAGTCTCGTATCGCAATCGACGCCTAAATAAAATCTCGGTTTACAATCACGAGAGATCGGCTCTCGGTACGACATAACCTTAAGTTTTAATTTTATTATTAATTTTAAGTTTCATTGTAAATAACGATTAAAATATGATAATCGCTCTCAAATTTCGGATATCACAATTAATTTAAAAATAAAATAACTGTCAATTTTTGCACCTCGCTGAAACTTTTACT
Source organism: Ctenoplectra terminalis (assembly GCA_019453375.1). NCBI lineage: Eukaryota > Metazoa > Arthropoda > Insecta > Hymenoptera > Apidae > Ctenoplectra > Ctenoplectra terminalis. The sequence goes on from SMSQ01018390.1 coordinate 22,323, forward strand.
GTCCGCGAACGTGTTAAGCACTTTCAGTTGATTCATTTTTGGTGTAGGAATCGGAATCGGATCATTTTGTTTTTACAGTGAAAAAATAATAGTAAAAATTTAAAAAGCGATTGTGAGCGAAGAAAGTGACCCGTTTAATTTGGAAATTAATAATAAAAAATTGTTTTTAACTTAAAAATCTTTCTTTTGACCGAACTCTTTGATCCGATTCGACTCGGTCTATCCTACGTATTATTGAATCAGTAACAAGAAAATACGGATAATTTTGTTATAGTGCATAACAAGTGAGAAACTTTTATCAGTTGGCTATAATAAAATTATTATTATACATCGTGAAATTAAATAAATAAAGATGTAATCGATATATAAAAAAAAACAAAATTGTATTATGTGTTCCGTCCGTAGGAACAATACGTGAGGATTCCTTTGGCGAGTTTATGACATGTATTCGGCTATTGAGGACGAAAAGAAAATGACTCTAATTGTCATGGGCAAAAAGATAACATACTAAAGATTGAAACTATTCTATCGTCTTTTCTCAAAAATAGCCTTTTCATAAATGTCTGTCATAAACTAGCCACACGAATCCTCACGAAAAAAAAAAAAACAGAAATACAGTTCCTATATTAGTTGTATTTTATCATCTATTTATATTATTTAAAAAACAGTATAAATTTCATCTTTCAATTTCAAAATACCATTGTCTGCAAAATAGGAACCGCGAACACAAGAGATAAAGATAAAAAAACGGAAATACGGGTCCACACTGATCCAAGCACGTTCGCTGGTGGTCGCTGTAACCGTCGTGTAACGGAGGGTTAAGGGAAAAACTTACTTTCGAAATTCCTACGGTGATAAATCAATGCCATGGTATGCCCGCAAAGGACACTCGCGTGAACTTGTTGTCACCGTTAATCGCTGCAGGTCCGATCATTATAGCTCAGCAGCATCACTTTCACGCATAGGTATCATTAACCCTTTCGTTGCGGCGGTCCGTCCGCCGAAGTCCAGAATATATTACGTGCGTTCAAAATATACTTTTAGTAGGATTAATCCAATACGGGTCGATAGAATCAAGAGATCTACAGGTACAGTAGAATCTTTTCGCCGACTGTAATCGGCGCTCGTATACACAGGTCGTCGCGTGGACGCCAACTATATGGATGTTGGCGCTCGTAACGAAAGGGTTAACACTGGAACTACCAAAGTGGTCAAAATGATCCATTCATAATTCTTTATAGAAATTTTATAAATTGCCTGCGGCATCTCAGAGGCAATTTTCCGTGATTTTCTGTTAAAAATGTAGACAAAGCTCTGTTTGCCTTGCATTGCGTATTTTTTTATACACCTTTCATTACGATTCTTTCAATAGAAATAAGTACGCTTTAATCGCCGGTAGTTCTAGTGTTAACGATCCGAAATGCGAATGTGGAAATACAGTTCGAAACGTAAATCGTATCGTGTGGCAATGCTGCCTTTACAATTCACACCGATCAATCCTAATAAGACAGTACCTCTCTTTAAGTATAGATACGCTAATCGGTGAAACATACCAGTTTGCTATCATATTCTTGACTTTCTAAAAAAGTGTCATCTCAAAATTTTGTATATAGACTACAGAGTACCAATTACAACTTAGATTGTAAGCTTAAACTTCATGTAATTATTCAATATGTAATTATTGTAGGAGTGTTTTTACAGTGGTTGACTTAAAAACTCTAACTAGAACTATGTTTCCTCGGCTCTTTTGTATTATTTTCCGGCTAAAGGCCGAATTAATTGGAAACGAGGTCCCATCGTATTGGTGCGGCCGAAAACTTGAGACCTAGGTTTTATCAGGGATTTTTCTCTCTCACACACACCAAGACATACTCTACCTATATTATTCTATTGGGTTGTCCGGAAAAAGTTCGTGTCGATTTTTAAGGAAAATTCAAACACAACACATTTAAATTTCCTTATACATTTATTAAATCATATATGTTCCATTTTTCTCTATAACCTTTCTCCATCTCTCGCGTAACTTGAATATCCCATCCTTCCAAAACTTCTTAGGTTTTTCGGTGAAAAACTTTTCCATATTTAACACTAGAACTACCGTGCCAGTTAAAATGACTGGTCATAGAAATTTTATAAATTTACAGTGGCGCAATTTTAGGGATTTTCTATAATTTTTTAAACGAAATATGCACAAAGAATTACTACCCCCGACACAAGTATTTTTTCAAATACTCATCATTTCGATTTCCTTGATACAAATAAGTCTATTTTAATCGTCGGTAGTTCTACTGTTAATAGCGTATAAAACTAACGAAAATGAATGTATCCTAACCAAACTTTTGTCCAAAGATGCCTGAAGTGTCACTCCTTAGCCCATTCGCTGCCAAGGACGAGTATATTCGTCTTTGGCAGGGTGTCATGCATTGCCAAGACGAGTATACTCGTCCTACTTTAAATATGTTATAACATGCAGGCTTTTGAATTAGCAAATTTTTTGTGGCCACAAACATAAATATAGAAATGTAAAAAACTTGAAAAAATACTACTGCTTGCAGATGATTATGTATGATAATATACATAATATGTATGTGCTCTTACCAAGAAATAACAGAGCTTTGGTAAACAATAACACTCAAAATATAAATGGCAATGGGAATGACTTCGTGTAATTTAGGCCTGGCAGCGAATGGGTTAAAATATGTACGCGTGTCATTTGTTTTCAACCATTTTGACATATTCAGACCTGTTCTAATGGCACCTACCGAAAATCGGCACGAACTTTCCGGACAACCCAATATATGTAATTATTCTATATATTTGTATAATAGAAATAAACCTCGCATGAGATTTCAAATTCTAATAAAAATAAAATAATAATAAAAAAAGAAGGGAAATCTATTATTTAATAGCAGAGAATATATTTTCAAGTAAACTATTTTGTAAAGTTTTTAAATAGTGAAAATCTTAGTGCAACGATGCGGTAATTCTTATGAATCAACTCAATATATACCGTACTATTTTGGAAATTTTTGTATTTAACAAATCGGTTGTATCTTCATAAATCGATGAGGTCAAATGTTAAACAAACTAGTTAGCCGTGTAAATGCAATTAACATGTTCAATCGGTTCTTCGTTGAACGACATTTCTCCTCTTATAATGACGCATGAGTTTTACCCTGATTGCACTTCGAAACACATTTTCTCGACTGCGTGTGTCTAAAATCAATGGATGATCGTGATCCACGGAGGGTGAAAGCTCTTCGTCGACCTTTTTTTTCTGTTCCAACTGGAAGGAAACGTTTACAATGACTGTCTCTGGATGGTCGCTGACTTCACTGTCGAGACGTCGAGCGTGTAACGATCCCTGTAATGATCGGTCGGGTTGATGATGCATTTAGTTCCCGGAAATCAATCTCGGTTCGTGCAAGATTGAAACTGCATTTTCTCTCTAGGACAAAAACTACTTTATTTTTATTGTGCTCGAAACGTGTTCGCATGCACGAATAAATAAATTCAGAAAACGAAGAAACCGTTGAAACGAATTATCGATCCTTTCACCGATACTACAGATGTATCCCAACAACTTTGTTTTGCGTCACATCGTCGGCGGTTTGGTTCGCGACGATTAAATGACGCGGGTTTTGCACTCAGAGA